>PVIY010046472.1:0-18465 GCA_004026745.1 Myrmecophaga tridactyla | reverse complement strand
ATGGCCCCTGTTAAAAGGAACTTTCCTGCTAATGTATGTTCATCAGTCCATTAAGTTTTCATTTGCTGATGGTTATTGCATTGACAGGCTTTTCACTGTGGTGAGGATAGTGATGTCAGATGGTAAGTCTAGAAAGGAGCCTTGGAAAATAGTACTGAATTTCTTGTGAAGTTCGGGAATAGGGGGAGATTTCCCCTAGGACTTCTTATGTGTGGGTTTTTGGAATACAATTTCACAGGCTTGTTCCTTTGTCTGATTCTAAAGGGGGTATTCTTTCTGACCAAATTAATTCCCAACTTTTCTTCTGAGCCCCCAACAAGAGGCTTTTAATATTAAGATAACTATAAACTGGCAATGAATGTGGCTACTGATGAATTTACAAAGCATTAATGTTGGGGACAATTAAGGTAGCATATATAGATTCCACCCTCAGCGATGCCGAAAACATGCAACATGGCCACCAGGGCTAATACAAAAATAGCCTAAGCTACAATCAACCTTCTTTACGGAAGTACTAGCGGTTCGCGCCAAAAGTACAAAACCGTGCCAAAAGTACTAACCTTACAAACTGCCTTTTACCGTAGCAACAGCAGCAACCAATCCCAGTAATCTGCCCTCCAGCCTAGCAACAGCAGCAACCAATCCCAGTAATCTGCCCTCCAGCCTAGCGACAGCAGTGAGCAATCCTAGATCGCCACCCGTCCCTACTAGCCACGCCTTCTTCCAAAAGCATATATGTACCCAGCCCTCTCAATAAAACTTTGCAGCTTGATCAGAATATTTGTCTTGCTGTCGTTCTTCGTGTCTCTTGTCCCATACCATTCTTCCCTCACAGGAGTTAGAGCCTCGGTTGATCGTCCCGTGGGCCGGGACACATTAACCATCCACTGGGGTTAACGGCTCAAGCCCATTTCTGAGATTGAGGTTAAGGAGTCCCAACAGATTCAGTCTGCTTAGTCCCCATCCTAACATTCTAAAGTCAGGAATTAGTGCAAAAATGAACTCCAAGGTGGGCAACGAAAAGGGAAAGAAGTCCAAAAAGAAAGGGAGAGGGAAAGAAAGAGGGGAAGTTTGGACTTGGAAATGGTGGTTTTTTGTGGACTGATTTTTGCCTATGATAGCAGTCAGAATTAGTTGTAGGAAACATTTAGAAACCAACTTTGACTAATTTAAGAAGAAAAGGTGTTGGATAGTTACAGACTCTCAAAGAGGGCCAGAACCAGTTCTGGAGACTACACAACTAGGAACAATTCCCCCAGTCAGGCCACAGGGCAGGTCATGAAGACTGTCCTTGGACTTTGGATACTGCCGCTAGAATCAATGAACTATTGCCTCTGAAGCTGTCTGCAGTTCCACCACCCACATCAGCATGGAGTTTCACAAAGTCCAGCTTATCTTTTTTTTTTTTTACATTCCTGGCTTCTGATTAAAGTCTGGGGTGAGTGCATCTTATTGGTGGAATTGGAATTGGTCACAAATGTGTCATAGTTGTAATAAAAGCTGGGAAAGCAAGTGTTGAGCACTTTCAGTTTCTATGGTGGATAATGGCCTCTGCCTCCTAAGGTGGGAAGATTCTCCACATACAGGCAAAATGAACAAAATGAATGGAAAATGTTCATTTCAGTGTACCCTTTGGGTTGCCCCAGAATCCATACATACCCTCTGTGGTGGTTTGAGGCTGTGTGTACCCTAGAAAAACAAGTCGTTAAATTTAATCCATTCTTAAGGTGTGAACCCATTGTAAATAGGACTTTTTGATGAGGCTCCTCCAGTTAAGGTGTGTCTCACCTCAAACAGGATGGGTTTTAATCCTATTACTGGCGTTCTCTATAAGCAAGTGAAATTCAGCAAGGAAAGCAACAGGAACCAAGAAGTTTAAATAAACCCAGAAGAGAAGGAAGAGACCAGGAGAAGTTGCCATGTACCTTGCCACGTGACCGAGGCACCAAGGATCACCGTCAGTCAGTCCCAAAATACCAGTCATTGAAGAGAAAGCATCACCTTGATGATGCCTCGATGTGAACATTTTCCTAGCCTCAAAACTATGTGTTTAACCCATCCCATTTCATGATATTTGCAGAAATTAAATATATTTCATGATATATTACTTAAGCAAATATCATGAAATGGGATGGGTTAAACACATAGTTTAGTTAGGAAACTAAAACACCCCTCTTCTTAGGTATGTCTGTTAAAAAACATTTTCACAAGTTTGATCACCATCACCTATGGACTATCAGCATCTTATCCTTTAATATTAACTGGAATTTTGCTTTCCTGGACACATACATATCTGGGCTACATATAACAAGTCCCAAATTTCTCTCTCTCCCTTCCTTCTTCCCTTCACTTCTCAGAGGGTATGAGGTATAAAGATGCCACTGCCATAACCACTGGGTATTAACCCTGTGCCTGACCCTGCCAACCCCACCAAGCTGGATTCTGAATGCTGCCAGTGAAATCACTGCCGCATTGCTCAGCCTCACCACCATGGAGTCCTATCAGTCCTGGCTTCATGTCACTAGCTTCGTTCAAAATCTGGGATGGTTCTATTATCTATACCTTGATTGCAAGAGAGGCTGGAAAGTGATTGCCTGGCATATTCAACTTCTGTTGGGAGGATGCTGACTCTTATTTCATAAGGTGAGGGATCTCCAAAGAAGGAAATTGACTTTCACCTGTTCATCCGTATCCATGTGACCCTCAAGACACTCTCCCTTACTGCCTCTCCGCTTAGAAGCCAGCCCCATTCCAACAACTCAAGGTTCCTGATTTGCAGTACCCCAAGGGTGGCTTTTAAAGATGTCACTTACGCTAACATACGTATCATGGTAATATTTGGAAAAGAGCACTAATGGAAGTCAGGGGTTTATAATTCTAAATGTATCACCCATTAGTTGTGAGAATTTGTAAAACATTCAAATGTCTTGGGCTTTATAATCCATAGAAAAATCCTGTGTACAGAGGACATTCGACTTCTGTAATGCTTTCTGCTCTTCCAGCAAATGCATATAAAGATAAAGATTCTCTTTATCTACTGTATTGGACTACTGAATTGGGAAATGAGAAATTATTTGCATCATTTTTAATACCCAACGTATAAAAAGCACTCAGCTTGTTTATGAATTACAGGGATGCTCGCCAAAGAAGTCATCTTTTTTGAACTTATGCCTGTCTTGGAATTAGACAAAGATAGGGGGTCCTATTAGGAGATTTTTGCTTGAAGTCTTATGGTTAAACTTGTAATAATAATAATCCCTGAATTATCTAATCTCTTTCCTTTCTATCTTCTTGAACATAGAAAGAATATATTCTTTCCTTATAATCATTAGCATAGTTTTTAAAAGACAGTGAAATACATTTATGCTTAAAAAGCTAAACTCTAACAAGCCTAGAGCTGTCTCTGGAAACTCTAAATTTCTCAACTCCTGCAATGAAATATCATTTTGCATATACTGCTTTGAAGTATTTGGCCAAAAGCACAAAGTGGTAATTATTACATTAGTCAGAGTTCTCTAGGGAAAAAGTACTAACTGGAGCTATCTGTAAAGATTAAGAGATTTTTATAAAAACTGTTTCATGTGACTGTGGGGAGGCAAAAGTTCTAATTCCATAGGGCAGGCTGCAAGCTGAGAATTCCAATGAAGGTTTTCAATGAATTCCTCGGAGAAGCTGGCTGAATGATACAGACGTGGAAATCTTTCTTCTCTTCTGAGTTACATTAATTTCAGCTTCTTGCTTCCATGGGAGCTCTCTCTCTCTTTCTTTCTATTTATCCCCTGTATAAAAAATTCCAGTAAAAGGATTAAGACACAGCCTGGGCCATGCCGTAACTGAAGTAACCTCAACAAAAAGGTCCTACTTACAATAGGTTTATACCTACAGGAATAGATTAGCTTTAGCAGAAGGGAGTAGGAAATAGCAAAAAGAAATATAGAGTTGAAAGAAAGCTAAAAAGTCTAGTTGTAACATAACCTTCCATTTAATGCAGGAATTTGGTCTGGTGGGCGGTTAAGTACCTCATAAAGCATCCTATTTCATTTTTCTCAGCTAGTTTGGTTTCTTTGATTCCTTTATAAATTAATTCATTTAAAAATATTCATTGAAGATCTAATTATGTAAAATCTCCATGCTTTTTAGGAAGTTGAGCTTTTCTATTAAAGGTACTTTTTCCAGAATTTGGTGTTTATATAATTTAACAAAATTAAATACTCTAACTTATAAAACTTAAAAATATAAAATACAACTGTAACACAAAAAGGAAGATATATTTTAAATAAAGTTATTTATATAAATGTCAATCTGACAAAATTCAGAATGGAACTTAAACTCAGTTTATTAGCTAGAATTTAGGGCTTGGAATTTAATAGTGGCTCTCTAATCCGTCACCCTGATAAATCAAAATCTAAAACCCATATGAAAATCTTGTACATTTTTCTCTTAAGAAAGAAAGACATCAAAGTACTAAAAATTCAGTTTTGCAAACCTAGAAAAGAGATTTCTGATGGTTTAAGAAATTAGACATTCTCCCTTCACTGGATAACCCTATGGGAAGTAAACAGGTGGTGAAGGATCAGACTTTGGCCTATTCCCTCCTCATCCCTTAGGTGTGGGAGTCACTCTTCCCTAAAGAATAGTTTCAGCTCATATTGTCGTTTTATTTAATGGGGTAAGGTTAGAAGCAGTGGTGGCCTCCCAATCTTCTGCTAGGACTCTGTTAAATGAAAAGCAGCACAAGGCTAGAATTAGAACCCAGGGTTTCAACATGTAAGATAAGAGAAAATATTTCTCTAAAATTATAATCTTTTATATCTCTATAAAATAACCTCTTCAGTTGGGATTCTTAATCAGAATATCTCTTTTTCTCAAATGCTGCCCCCTGCAGTAGATTTGTTGTTTTGTTCTGTTTTAGCGTATGGGCCAGGAATTGTACCCAGGTCTCCTGCATAGCAGACGAGCATTCTACCACTGAACCACCTGTGCACTCAGATTTGAGTGCTTCTGAAGCTATTTCTGGAGCAGGTGCCGAAGCTTGGGAAAAAGTTTCAAAGCATTCTGTGTTGTAACTTCTACAACTTCTTCCACTGAGATCCCTTTCTCCTGGGCAATATATTCTGCTGAAATGGAAACGTTCTGGGGCTCATTTCGGACCTGAAACAGAACAAAGCAGATGCTAAAACAAACTTGACACTCAAGGGAAGCAAATTCAAGAAAATCAGTGGGTAAAACAATTGATGAGCTCTTTTATTTCAATGGGTGGGGGGGCTAAGGGGTTGTATGGCCTCTAAATTTTAGCTTAAAAGCTGGGGCTGCAATGCTGATTAGAAATATATGCTGCTCCTGAAAAGAACCCCAGGGTATTAGCAATTGAGGCTGCCTCTACCTAGCACGTGAAGCGGTCTACTAACAGCGAGCACTGCGCGACCTGCCTGATGTATTAACTGTCCTTTGGTTTGTCGCTTAACTGAGTGCTTGTAAAGGTCACTGCTCTGCTCCTGGGCCTTCCGCCTAACAAGCTGCATCACAGTTACATTCAAGAAATGCCACTGCGTGTCTGAAAAACTAAACAGACTTTGTACTGGTATTTCAATGATTCTAAGGCACACTTCTTTTATTTAAACATTTTTGAAATTGGTATATTCCTTGCATTCAATGGCATGGTAAAAGCAGCAGTGTTCTTTTCTTTTTTAATGGTCATAAAACAATAGTATATCTACAAACAGTGGCACAGAGATTTGACAAAATTTATTACCATTATTGTTATTAATAAGTTTGTAACTCAGGATGATAATTTCAAATGAATAAAATTACTGCTATGATAAAAGATAACCTTGGTAATGTAGCCTAAGAAAACAATGAAGAATATGCACAAAGATTATGTTCAAAGATATTTATCACAATTTTTATAATATTGTGGGAAATACTGGAAACAACCTAAATGACCAGGATCAAGTTAAATACATTATGGTATATTCACTTACTAGAATATTATGCAGTTACTAAACATGAGGAAAAATATATTTACTGATACAGATAGGTGTTCACATAAAAGCAAATCATAAATAATATATTCAGGGTAATCCTAATTCTATAAAATATTTGTGTATGTATATATATGGATATAAAAAAGTCTAGAAGGATATAAGAATGTACATTTATTTAGTGTTTATTGTAGGCCGTCTTTGTTCTAAGCTCTTCAAGGATTTTCTCATTTAATCTTCAAAATAGCTCTATGAGGTAGCTGAAGAATGCACTGACGAGAACTAGATTGGCAAAAATGGTATATACATATAATTGTATTGTGCTACCACAAAAAGGAATGAAGTTTTGAGGCGTACAACATTGTGAATGAACTTAGTGGGACATTGGGTGAGGCAAAATAAGCCAGAAACAAAAAGGCAAAAATTGTATGCTCTCATTTAGAAAATACTTATAAGAAAACAGAAGCCTAGATTGCAAGCTCTTTTTTTGCAGTCACATTTAATATGGAGTGGTAATTATTATTTCTGGAATTTGAAAAGTTGTTTTATATACAATTATCCTGGTATTTAGAGATAAGAACTAAGCTGATCAGGTTGG
This sequence comes from Myrmecophaga tridactyla, assembly GCA_004026745.1. Lineage (NCBI taxonomy): Eukaryota > Metazoa > Chordata > Mammalia > Pilosa > Myrmecophagidae > Myrmecophaga > Myrmecophaga tridactyla. The sequence continues at coordinate 11,886 of PVIY010046472.1, read as the reverse complement.
GATAAAGGTAATTCAGAATACAGGAGTAAGGAAGACATTGTCTGTATTTTAGAACCTCATCTACTCTTGGAGACCAAAGGAAGAAAGGCTTATTTTGTCTGGAAATTAAATTTTCTGTAGCACATAATCTAACTCAACCTGTCTGGATAAATCATTTAAGCAATCCAAACACAGGGTGCCCAGAATAAGAATGAGGACCTTTAATCCTGTATAGCTTAATGAAATGTCTGGATACATCCCAGAGTATATTAAGCAGATAATCAAGAAGTACAAGCAAAGTCCCTTGAAGGATGGGAGAAAACACATGGAACTATTAAACTTTACCACCAGGGAAACCCCTGATACTGTGCCCAACTTTAGGAACACCCAAATCAATAGGCCATGCCCTTGATCTTGAGACTTGCTCTTATGAAGCTTATGTGTGTAGCAGAGAAGCTTAGTCTACGTCCAGGTATGCCTAAGAGTTACTTCTGGAGGACCTCTTTTGTTGCTCAGACGTGGCCATTCTCTCTAAGCCCAACTCTGCATGTGAAATCATTGCCCTGCCCCCTATGTGGGACATGACATCCATGGGTGAAAGTCTCCCTGGCGTCATGGGAGATGACTCCCAGGCATGAGCCTGGCCCTGGCACCGTGAGATCAACCATGCCATCCTGACCAAAAGGAGGGAAAGAAGTGTAACAAATAAGGTATCAGTGGCTGAGAGAGTTCAAGAGTTGAGAGGCTACTCTGGAGGCCACTCTTAAGTAAACTTCAGTTAGACATTGCTACCTATCATAACTTGCCAAACCCCAAGCAAAACCACTCCTGCCAAACCTAAAGAACACCTAGGGCATTATATAAGATTCTACAAAGGTTCCATGCACTAGGGTAACTTTCCAGAAACCTCTTCCAGATGGGTCCCTGGTCCAGGTAAGTCCTAAAATGCAGAGGGCCCAGCCTCTCCAGAACATCAACTAGTTTCATCCCCCTGTTCCACATTATCGACAGCCTCTTACAACATGAAAAAGTTAGAATGGGCATAGCCCAAATACCCCTAAACAGTGGGAGAAAGATCAAAGGTAATAGTGGAGTTATACAAAGAAGATAGGGTTTAACAAATGAGTATGATTGCTAAATCATTATTTTGATATTTCTTTTAGTCTCTAGTATTTTAGAGCAACTAGAAGTAAAAACTTAGAATTGTGGAATTGTAATCCAGACCAAATTCTAAAATCTGTGTGCAACAGGACTGATTGTAAAAATTCAGAAATGGATAGCACAATACTACCTAATGTTGCTTCGTACTGAAATGGAGCTCGAAGGATATTAAGGAATGACAGAAAGAAAGAAAGGAGAGAGAGAAGAAAGAGAGAGAGAGAGAGAAAGAGGGAAGAAGGAAAGAAGGAAAGAAGAGAGAGAAAGAAAGGGAGGGAGGGAGGGAGGGAGGAGGGAGGAAGGAAGGGTGGGTGGGTTCAGGGGGTATGAAGCTTAACTTTAACAAACAACAGACAATTTTATTCTTATCCAGATCCTGCTTATATACTACAGGGTGACAAAAGGCATGCCTGCATTTCCTGAGGAAACAAAGTACTTAACTTTCTTCATACTTAATGTAACCATTTGGGGGTAAACAAGCATTCTGTTCCTCCCAGACTGTTCCAAACAAAATAAGTAACAATCTCCTCAGTTTCTTGCCCACCCAGGGAGCCAGCTGCTCTCAACAAATTCTGCAGGTCTTGTTTTAAACCTTTGGCTCCTACATTTCCCCCTTTTTATTTTATTAGCCGAGGTGGCTGTGCCTGTCTTAGGTTGCCCTTAAGCTCAGAAGGAAGGGTCTTACCCATCATTGGCTACCAGTCAAGCTCTCTGACTTGGATTCAGGAGGGAGCCAAGAGTTTTTGCAAGAATCACATTGTTAGCGCGGCTTTGCTTAGTGACTGTGCCTGTCTTAGGTTGCCCTTAAGCTCTGAAGGAAGGGGCTTACCCGTCACTGGCTACCAGTCAAGCTTTCTGACTTTGATTATTTGTTGTTTAACATAGCTGAGGAGGAGAGTATAAGGAGCCCCAAACCTAAGATTTTCTGCAGGTCTTGTTTTAACCCTTGGCTCCTACAACCTAACTGCAATACAATAATGTTAGAAAATTGAATGAAGCTGAATGTTAGGATGATGGAGGAGGGCTGGGGGCACAAAGGAAATCAGAAGGAAAAATAGATGATAAAGACTGAGATGGTATAATCTAGAAATGCCTAGAGTGTATAATGATAGTGACTAAATGTACAAATTTAAAAATGTTTTTGCATGAGGAAAACAAAGGAATGTCAGTACTACAGGGTGCTGAAAATAGATGATAATTAATATTTTAAAACTTTAACTTATGTGTGAGACTAAAGCAAAAAATGTTTATTTGGTACAAAATTTATATTTCGACTAGTGTGTTTCCTAATGTAACTTAGGTGGACAGCTTAACTGAAAACCATAGTACATGGAACCTTGAGTAGGGCATGACATTTTGTAGGTTTGTCCAGAGCGATGCCCCGATAAATCCCAGAGTAATCTGAACAGTGAATAAAGAAGTATTTGCAAAGTCCCCTTCAGGGAATGGTGAGAAAGGGGGGAAATTCCACTTCCCCAAGTGGAGAATTCTTGATATTCTCACAAGCAGTGTGGACAACCAAAGCTATAGGCTGAGTCCCTAGTCTTGGGATTTGTTCATATGAAACTTAACCCCACAAAGGATAGGTCAAGTCTACTTAAAATCTAGGCCTAAGAGTCACCCCCAAGAGAACCTCTTTTGTTGTTCAGATGTGGCCTCTCTCTCCAGCCAACATGACGAGCAGTCTCACCACCCTCCCCCTCTCTGCGTGGGACATGACTCCGAGGGGTGTGGACCTTCCTGGCAACGTGGGACAGAGATCCTGGAATGAGCTGAGACTCAGCATCAAGGGATTTAGAAAAACCCTAAAATGAGCTGAGAATTAACATCAAGGGATTGAGAGAACCTTCTCGACTAAAAGGGGGAAGAGTGAAATGAGACAAAGTGTCAATGGCTGAGAGATTCCAAACAGAGTCGAGAGGTTATCCTGGAGGTTATTCTTACGCATAAAGTAGATATCACCTTGTTGAAGATGTAATGGAGAGGCTGGAGGGAACTGCCTGAAAATGTAGAGCTGTGTTTCAGTAGCCATGTTTCTTGATGATGATTGAGCAATGATATAGCTTTCACAATGTGACTGTGTGATTGTGAAAACCTTGTGTCTCATGCTCCTTTTACCTACCATATCAACAGATGAATAGAACATATGGAATAAAAATAAATAATGGGAACAAATGTTAAAATAAATTTAGCTTGAAATGCTACTGATAAATGAAAGCGAGGGGTAAGGGGTATGGTATGTATAATCTTTTTTTTTCTGTTATCGTTTTATTTCTTTTTCTGTTGTCTTTTTATTTTTCTAAATCGATGCAAATGTTCTAAGAAATGATGAATATGCAACTATGTGATGATATTGAGAATTGCTGATTGTATATGTAGAATGGAATGATATGTTAATATTTTTGTTGTTAATTTTTTAATTACTTAATTAAAAAAATTTTTTTAATTACTTAAAATCAGACCTAAGAGTCACTCCTCTTTGGAGTGACAAAAGAGAACCTCTTTTGTTGCTTAGATGTGGCTTCTCTCTCGTTCAGCCAACACAACAAACAAACTCACTGTCCTCTCCCTTTCTACGTGGAACATGACTCCCAGGGATGTGAACCTTCCTGGTAATATGGGACAGAAATCCTAGAATGAGCTGGGACTCAGCATCAAGGCACTGAGAAAACCTGCTCATCCAAAAGGGGGAAGAGTGAAATGAGACAAAATAAAGTGCCAATGGCTGAGAGATTCCAAACAGAGTCGAGAGGTTATCCTAGAGGTTATTTTATGCATTATATAGATATCACCTTTTTAGTTAAGGTATAATGGAGAGGCTGGAGGGAACTACCTGAAAATGTAGAGCTGTGTTCCAGTAGCCATGTTTATTGAAGATAATTGTATAATATAGCTTTTGCAATGTGACTGTGTGATTGTGAAAACCTTGTATCTGATGCTCCTTTTATCTACCTTATTGACAGATGAGTAAAACATATGGATTAAAAATAAGTAAATAATAGGGGAACAAATGTTAAAATAAGTTTAATAGATTGAAATGCTACTGACCAATGAAAGGGAGGGGTAAGGGGCATGGTATGCATGAATTTTTTTGTTTTCTTTTTATTTCTTTTTCTGAATTGATGCAAATGTTCTAAGAAATTTTCATGATGACGAATATACTACTGTGTGATGATATTGTGAGTTACTGATTACATATGTAGAATGGAATGATCATATGGTAAGAATGTCTGTGTTTGTATGTTGTTATGTTTAATAAATAAAAAAATTTCTAAAATCTGTTCTACAATTAATTGTTGCAGTGTCCTTTGAAATTTATTGCTGTTTTATATATTTGTTATTTTTCACAATAAAAAAAGCATTTTTAAAAAATAGCTCTACAAGATAAGTACTATTATTATTAGCATCCCTTTTCTGTAGATAAGAAGGGATCCTAAACAGCTAGTAAGTAGACTGGCTAAGGTTTAAACCTGAGTGACCTGACTTCAGAGTTTTTGCTCTGAACTACTGTATTATAGGGGTAACCTTTGAGTGTTGGATAGTTTTATTTCCTTGTTTATGATTTTCTATGTTTTCTGATTTTCTAGAACAAACATATTTTACTTGTTTAATAAAAAAGCATACCTGGCTAAAAAATTCCTTTACTCAATAAATATAAGGTTGAAACTCCCAATTTTTGTCAAATCAGCTGAAAATAAATATGACAACACTCAAAATTCAATCCTAATTAGGGAGAAAAATGCTAGGTCATTTTCCTTTCATTTTACACTAATCAGGAAGGCAATTCTGTACCAGTCTGTGCTACACACAAACAATTTATTGGACATGTGATCCTTTACTTTCTCATTCCTCTGACCTTCACAATCATTCTGAATAATGACAATATGTAATTAATAGGGCACTAATTTGCAAAATTCACACTGCAATCATAAATGATCACAGTGTAAAAATCATGTTCTACTACTCCAAAACCTCTTCATCTCAAGTCCCTGTCATCTGAATGCAGCAGGGATGGGGACCCAGGTCCAGTAGGCAGTCGGTCAGAGGCACTTACTAAGTAGTCATTGGGAGGTCACTATAACAGACAGTGAATAAATAAATAAAGCAGATTCTGTGGCTTCCTTTTAGAAAGTTTGAATTTAGAATAATATCAGTATGAAAGAGTATAAAATTAGAAATGAGCCTTTGTGTTTTACAATAACAAAATGAGACACTACAGCAAAGATCACATAAATCGATGACTGTATAAGTAGCTATACTGAAAGTAGTTGAATCTCGTTACAACATAGCTACTTAAAAGAAGAAAAATGAATATATTTTTAATACCTATCATATATCAGATACTGCTAGGCACTTTCACATATATTACATCATTTAATCCTCACTGTAATTCTTTAAAGTATTTATTATTTTGCCTACATTTTATAAATGAAGCAACAGTTTCAGAGAGAATAAGTAACTTGACTAAAGTAAGTAGAAATGGAGATAGGATCTGAACCCAGGCCTATCTGATTCCAGACATTGTGGTTTTTATTATATTGCTCTGGCTTTCATTATTACATAAATTAGGACATGTCCCATATCAAATTATATTCTCTGGAGCTTAATAGCTATATTTAGAAAAAAACAGAAATAAAATTATTATAACTCCTTAATACAGCATTATAATAGGATTCCATTGTATTTATATTATAATGGGAAACACAGCTAAATTAGCAATAGTTCAAATGAAATATACAATCTAAATTTATGATGTAGAAACTGGAAATTCATTTACCTGTTTTTCTGGTCCTAGTACGGGTGAGTCTGTCTCTAAGCATATGGAAGTTAAAGGCAACTGTTTCACAAGTTTCTGCTTCTTGGAGGTAAAAAAAGAGAGAGCTAGTATATTTAAACATGAGACATAAAGATAAAATTAGAGGAGTACATTAAATACAAAGCAAGCTGAAGGACTGAAATAATAAAGAAACAAAATTGGAAAGGGAATCACAGAACCCAAAAGTTCTTTGAAAAGACCATTGATAAAACTCTAGCCAGACTAATAAACACAAGAGAGAAGAAAGAAATTAGATATAGTTCTGTATCTTTTTAAGAAATTTAATTCATAATTAAATACCTTAAATCAAAAAAAACTTTAGGTTCAGCTGGCTTTACTGATCAAACATTTACTATCAAACATTTGAGGAAGAAATAATAAAATTCTACATAAACTCTTCTAGAAGAAAAAAAAGAGTAAAGAACTCTTTTTATCTTACCTTTTAAGGCCATCATTACCCTGATACCAAAACTAAACAAAGATACTGTAAAAAAATTTTAAAGAAAACTACAGACCAATATTCATCATGAACATAGACATAAAAATCCTTAACAAATATTAGCAAATTGAATCCAGCAATATGTAAAAAGAGTAATATATCATGATTATGTAGAATTTACCCCAGTAATGCAGGAAAGGTTCAACATTAAATTATCAGTCAACATAATTAACCTGATACCATCAAGTCATACAAAGAAAAACGATATGGTCATCTCAGTAGATGCAGGAAAAGCATTTGACAAAATCCAACATATAACTATTTCAGATAAAAACTCTCAGCACACTAGACATAAAAGGAAATAAAAGAAAAGTTATCTATGAAAACCTATAGCTAATATCATACTTTATGGTAAAAGAATGAATGCTTTCTTCCTGAGATCAGGAAAATAGCAAAAGATGCTTGCTTTCACTATTTCTATTCAATACAGTACTGGTAATTGTACCCAGTTCAATAAGGCAAGAAATAGAAATAAAGGGCATATATATTAGAAAGGCAAACGTAAAACTGTCTTTCTCAGAGATGACATGATCAACCATGTAAAAAATGCTAAAGAATCTGTAAAACTCTACTAGAACTAACAATGAATGTAGTGTGGTCACTTGAAAAATCACATGTATTTCTATATTACTAGCAATGAATAAATAGTAACAAGTTTAAAAGCCAGTACTATTAATAAGATCAAAAATATAAAGAACACAATGATAAATTTAACCAAAATATGTCATATTTGTAAGCTGAAAACCATAAAACAATAATGAGAGAAATCAAAGAAGATATAAATAAATAGAGATACATACCATTTTCAAGGCAATTCTCACTAAATTGATCTATACATTGAAGGCAATTTATTATAAAAAAAGTGCTAAAGTAATTGAAGGAAGGATAATATTTTAAAAAATGGTACTGAAGTGGATATCTATAGGGCAAAAAAATTAATCCTACTTGTACCTTGCATTATATACAAAATAGATCACAGACCTAAAGTTAAAAACTAAATCTATGAGCTTCTAGGAAAAAACACAAAAGAAAATCTTTGTGAACCTGGGTTATGCAGATTTCATAGACATGATATCAAAATCATGAACAAGAAAAAATACTGATAGATCAACTTTATCAAAATTAAAAATCTCTTTGAAAGACCCAATTAAGAAAATTAAAGATTGGGAGAAAATATCTGCAAAACACACAGCAGATAAATAACTTATATCTAGAATATGTAAAGAATACTGCCAAACAAACAAACAAAAAAGAATACTGCTAACCCAATAATAAGAAAATTACCCAATTAAAAAAGGTGTAAAGATTTGGATGGAACTTCACCCGGGAAGAGGTATGGATGTTTGGATGGTAGGTAAGCATGTGAAAAGATGTTTAACATCATTAGTTAATGAGGGAAAAAAATGAAAGCCACAATGTGTGATGACCATATACATATTAAAATGCCTAAAATTTAAAAAACAACATAACACCAAGTGCTAGCAACGGTGCAGAACTTTCACAAATTGCGGGTGGAAATTCAAAATGGTACAACTTCTTAAAAAAGGTAAACAAAAACTTGTCATATGATCTAGATACACCATTCGTAGGTATTAATGCCTGAGAAATGAAAACAGATGTCCAAACAAAAACCAGCACTCTAATGTTTATGGCAGCTGTATTCATAATATCCCCAAACTGCAGACATCTAAATATCCATCACCTCGTAAACAGTTAAACAAGCTATAGGACATCCACACAATGAATATTACTCAGCAATCAAAATAAATGGACTACTTATACATACAACAACATGAATGAATCCAAAAGCATTAAGCTAAGTAAAAGAAGTCAGACCCAAAAGCCTACATGTTACATGATTCCATTCATATGATGTTCTGGAAAAGGCAAAACTACAGGGACAGAAATCAGATCAGTGGTGTGAGGGTTGGGATGGAGGGAAAGGACTGAATGGGAAAGCAGATGAGGTGACTGTTAGAGATAATGGGAACATTCTGTTATCTTGGATGTAGACGTGGTTACATAACAGCATACATTTGTCAAAATTCATAAAATTTTATACCTAAAAAGGGTTTACCACTACAGATACATTCCTCAACAAAGCTTTAAAACTACAATAAAAAAACAAACAAACTACAAAACATAAATGATTACTAAGAGATAAAAAATATATTGATTATAATTCAATTCTATACTCTTTTTACTAATATTAGTTTTTTAATTTTCTTAGACAATTTACCGTATTTCAGAACATGCATCCCAATTTCAGAGATGATAAAATATTTAAAAACTGATGAAATATGGTACATTACCTAAACTGAATTTTTTGCTTTTTTACTCAGCTATAATTCATACACCAAAATATCCCCCTTTTAAAGTGTAGAATTCATTAGTTTTCAGTATATTCATAAGATTGTGAAGCCATCATCACTATCTAATTCCAGAACATTTTCATCACCCCCAAAAGAAATCCTGTACCCATTAGAAGTAATTCTGCATTTCTCCTCCTCCCAGTAAATATTAATTTACTTTCTCTCTTCATGGATTTACCTCTTTAGTACATCACATATAAATGGAATCATTCAATGTGTGGCCTGTCATGTCATATTTTTTACTTAGCATGTTTCCAAGGTTCATTCATGTTGTAGCATGAATCTGTACTTCATTCTTTTTTATGGCTGAAGAATTCCATTGTACAGTTATATCACATTTTGATGGACTTTGGGGTTATAGCCACTTTTTGGCTATTATGAATAATGCTCCTATAAACAGTTTTTTACAAGTTTTTGTGTGAACATATATTTTCAGTTCTCTTGGTTATATAGCTAGGAGTGGCACTGTTTGGTTATATGAAAATTTCATGTTTAATTTTTTGAGTAACTGCCAAACTTTTTCAAAGTTGCTGCAACATTTAAATTCCCTTTAGCAATGAATGAAGGTTCCAATTTCTCCATGTCCTCATCAACTCTTGTTAGTGGCTTTCTGGTTATAATCATCATAGTATAAAGTGGTATCTGTTGTGGTTTTGATTTGCATTTCCCTAACAACTAATGATTTTGAGCATCTTTTCATATGTTTATGGGTCATTTTTCTATCTTCTTTACAGAAACAGCTATTCAAATCCTTTGCCTATTTTTAAATTGGGTTATTCATTTTTTTGTTGTTGAGTCATAAAGGTTCTTTATATTCTAGATATTATACCCTTACAAGATATATGCTTTACAAATATTTTCTCTTATTCTGTGGATTGATTTTTCACATTTTGATGGTGCCCTTTGAAGTACAAATGCCTGTGATTTTAATGATGTTAATTTACCTATTTTTAACTTGGCTCTTGTGCTTTTGGTGTCATATCTAAGAAACAATTGCTTAATCTGAAGTTATGAAGATTCATATCTATTTTCTTCTGAGAGTTTTACAGTTTTAGTTCCCACACTTAGGTTTTTTTTATCTGTATTGACCTAGATTTTATATGTGGTGTGAGGGAGGGACCAAAGATTAATTTTTGTTATGCAACTAGATTAGTATAGCAAGTATACACTACAAGTGCTTACTTTAAAGTATATTTCACAGCTTCAGATAGGGTTTAATGAAATAACTTACCTGTCCACTTCTTACGACAGAAGGAGGAATTGAGAAGAAGTACCCAGCACTTACTCCTTCCATGGCTACAGATGGCCGGCCGTCAAATGCATGCAACAGCACCTTGTCGGCACCTCCCAAAAATTAAAAATAAATAAAAGTTAGAGTTCCACTTTTTATTTCCTTAACAAGAGATTTTTCCACTAATTAAGCTGAATGATAATTCACAGAGTTCAAGTAAACATTGGTTGTTATAAAAATAAGGTTCTATGACTTCTAAAACATAGATAAATGTACAATGTCCAAACAGTAGTATAGAAATATAGCAAATTCTTAATCTTCAAGAGTTTGGCAGGTCCTTAGAAAGTTAAGTATAGAATTACCATATGACCAACCTGGTAATACCAGTACTAGGTATATGCACGAAAGAATTGAGAGCATGGACTTAAACAGATCTATTTGCACAATGATGCTCATGGTGGCATTATTCACACCTGACAAAAGATGGTAACAGGGTGGGCAATGGTGGTGGAACAGTGGCAGAGGTCTCTCCTGTCATGCGGGAGACCTGGGTTCGTTTACCGGTGCCTGGCCATGCAAAAAAAATACCAAGATAGTAACAACCCAGGTGTCCATTAACTGATGAATGGATAAACAAAATGTGGTATACACATACGTTGGACTATTACTCGGCATTAAAAAAGAATGGAATTCTGATTCAGGTGACAAAATGCATGAACCCTGAAGATATCATGTTGAGTGAAAAAAGCCAGACACAAAAGGATAAATATTCTATGATCTCACTAATATGAAATAATTAGAACAAACAAATTCATAGAATCAGCATTTAAAATACAGGTTACCAGGGACTGGACTGGGGGTGGGAATGGGGAGTCAATGCTAATACTGTATAGAATTTCTATCAAGGTTGATTATAAAGTTTTAGTACTGGATGATGGTGATGGTAGCACCACACTATGAATGTAATTAACAGGACAATTATATATGTGAATGTGGTTAAATGGGGAAATTTTAGGTTGTATATATTTTACTAGAATAAAAATTAAAAGAATAAACATAGGACTGTACAACAGAATGAGCCCTATTGTAAATGATGGACTACAGTTAATAGTACAATTATAAAACTTTTTTCATTAAAGATACTCAGTATTCAGTAAATTAACTTGTTAAAAGAACACTGAAATACAAACTTTTCCTTTTTTTTTTTTGAATGGGCAGGCACCGGGAATCGAACCCGAGTCTCCAGGATGGCAGGTGAGAGAACACTGCCTGCTGAGCCACCGTGGCCTGCTCTGAAATAGAAACTTTTAAACAATTATCTAAACTTCCTGTACCATGAAACCTTTCTAGAAGTTTGTGAGCTGTCAAATTATTGTTCCTTAAAACAGGTTTTCAAGCAGCCAAACTGATTTTCCTAACAGGAATTCTAGTGGAAGAAGAAAGAGAAGAGCTAAATGACTCAAATTCAACAGTCACAGCTGGCTTCACAAAACTACCTCTAGTCCTTACAGAACGCCTGCTCAGATTGCATAAAAATAATGTTCTCAGTGATTATGGAAGGGTTCAGTACTCATTGCTGAGAAGTACAATGCTTTCTATTTGCAAGCAATTGCACTTACTTCATTTGACAATTTTTTTTTCCAAATGGTAGGTACACACACACATACACACACACTACGTATAGTGCTTGTTAAACTTTTCTCAATGCTCTGTATGTACGTACACTGAGTGTCAACATGAAGTATACCTTACTGTGGGTGATACCCTGAAAAATTTGAAAAATAATGATATATTTTTATTTATAGATCATCTGGTAAAAACAACAGTGCAT
>PVIY010046471.1:0-18456 GCA_004026745.1 Myrmecophaga tridactyla | reverse complement strand
TATGAAAGTTAGCTGCCTTTCTTCTGAAGAACTATACATTTTTACCTAAATAAATTCCCTTTTATTAGAGTCAACCAATCTCTGGTGTGTTGCATTCTGGCAGTTTTGGTAGACTAAAACACAAGGGTACCAAATATTGCCTTCCAAAGCCCAGATCTCTGAGCAGACAGTGACATATCTGGGATTCATTCCCTCTCTGGGGGCTTGGATGCTCAGTACAAGCCATACAGATGTATAACTAGCCTAGCTCCACCAAGGACCAAGAAATAACTCAGGTTTTTCTTAGATATGGCTGTTCTTTGTAGGATTTTGATCCCTGGATTTGGGGGTAATTGCACTGAAACTCTTGAGTGGGCAGAGGAACAACAAAAAGCCTTCCAAGTTCTTAAATTCCTACTAACTCATCTCCAGCTATGGCACTGCCAAATTTGAAGAAATCACTAACGTTGTATGGGGCAGAAAGGTAAGTAGTGGCCTTCAGAGTCTTAACTCAGAAACTGGGAAAGTATCTTTGGCCAGTAGCTTACTTTTCCAAACAACTTAGATTCAGTAGCATGAGGGTGGCCAGGAAGCCTGAGGGTTATGGCTGCAACTGGCACTCCTTATTGAGGATGTCTCTAATCTGAGGATGAGCCAGCTACTCAAAACTCAGACCCCCAATCAGGTTCAAAGAGTTGTAGTGGCCAAAGGCCATCAATGGTTGAGAGGAGGACATTTAACTTAAATGCCAAGTTCTCTTCCTTGACACACCATGAGTCATACTAAAAAGATATCATATTTTAAACCCAGCCAATCTCATGCCTACATAAAAATGAGAGCCTTCAACCCACTTATGAATAGAGGCAATTCATCAGGTGAACTCTAGTTGCTGCTACCAGAAGGATGAATCCTTAAAGAATCCCAATGAGATTTGGTTCACAAATGAGAATAGTTTCATCACTGAAGTAACTCAAAGTTAAGGCCATGTAGCTGAAAACCTTCAAAAAATTATAGAGTCAAAACTCCTACCAGTGTTCATGTCCTTCCAGAAGGCTGAACTCCTTGCACTGAGCAGAGCCCTAACATTAGGTCAGGGATGAAAAATCAACCTCTACACTGACTCCAAATATGCCTTTCTTTCTCTTCATTCCCATGCTGCTATATGGAAAGAAAGGGGGTTATTAACAGCTAAGTGTTTCCCCATAAAATACCACCTATAAGCCATCCAGAGGCCCAAGGAAGTTGCTGTAATCCACTGTAAGGGACACAAGAGGAGAGATAGATGTTGTAATTGAATAATGTTGATTTGCTAACTGAACAGTCTGACAGGCAGTGCTCTCCCCAGTGTCAGAAGTATATCTAATCTCATACCCTCATGTGATAGCTATAAGACCAGAGTACATATTGGATGAGATCTGACAAGTCCAACCAAATGGATACAGAATGACCCTGAGAGTTGCTACAAGCAGGAATCAAAGTTGTTTCTACCTGGGCTCACATCATGGATAGCAATCAAGGTTCTCCATGACTCTTTCATGGAAGAGAGGCCACGATAAACTTTGCTAAGTCATCTCTTTGAGGGTCTATGCCTCACTATGAATATAAAGGAAGTCACTCATTTATGCACCATCTGTGCCTTAAACGAAACTAGAGGAAACTAAGACCTCCCCCAATAAGACAAGCAGTCAAGCATAGAGGCATGTACCATGGAGAAGACTGGCACTTAGACTTCTCCCAGATTCCCATGTCCCAGGGATTTAAATGCCTTTTAGTGTTCATTGATATCTTCACAGGATGGATGGGCCCCAGAAGTCTCAAAGATCTTGCGGAAAGAACTTATACCATGTTTTGCACTCCCTACATCCACTCAATGTGAAAGTGGCCCCTATTTTCTTCAAGTAGTTGAGCAACTCTGTGTGACTCTTGGAATTTCTTTTCCTGCACATGCCTCCTGGAGGCCCCAATACTCTGGTAAAGTAGAAAAGCCAAAACACCATGTTAAGAGATCTATAGTGGGTGGACCATGGTGGCTCAGCAGGCAAGAATTCTTGCCTGCCATGCCAGAGAACCTGGGTTTGATTCCCGGTGCCTGCCCATGTTAAAAAAAAAAAAAAAAAAAAAACTATAGCTAAGCTGTGCCAAGAGACAGCTGAGATGTGGATAAAAATCCTACCTATCACTCTTTTCAGGGAAAGGCAGTCCCAAAAAGCACCATGCAGCTAAGTCATCACAACCTATGTGAGACCCTTCCTTTCCTCAGAACTTCTGATACTGAGACACAGGAAACCATAAAACACCTCACAATTCTACAGTAAGTCCAGCAGACTTGTAAAGAATATGGGAATGGAGTCCTCTGTACACCCTATTACACTGATTCACTTTTGTGAGTACATCTAGAAGACCAAGTTTTGCTAAATCTTGGAAAGAAAATTCCCCAGCAAAGCAGTTACAGCACAAATGGAAGGGCCCTTATACAGTACTCTTAACCAATTCAAACTACAAGTGGTTACTATCTGGGTACATATTTCTGGGATTTAACATGTCTGTCTTAAGTCCCTGTAAATGGAAGAAAAAGAAAGACTGGAAAATGTGTCAAAAATGCAAGCATCCTATTCTTGTGAACCAACTGAGGGCCTGAAGCACCTTTTCAAGAAAATGGGATAAATCATCTCACCAACAGAGAAGGATGAATTTACTCCTATTTTTATATGTGTGCATCCTCTTTTCGCCCTTCTTCTGTACACAGGTCTTCACTTTAAAGAGGTCCAGTGTGCAGCTGACCTCTTTAATTTATTCTCTTGTTGGGTATGTGCCCTCATTCTAGGAAGCCTGAAGTGTGACCCATTGACACTAGACTCTGGGCTTTCACCCACTAGTTTGCAACACCCAGAGCCCACGTGAGATTGACCAGCATGAAGCTAACAGATCTTCTTTCAAAAGTTCCATGTATCCTTGACCACATTCACAATGAGTTCTTCCAAAAGTGCAACCTTTCCATAGAATCACCAGCCACCCAGTCAAAGGTGTCTTACCCGTAAATACCTACCTCTCACCTCTAGTAAAAACTATAACTTCTTGCTTATGTTCCATTCCATTCTTCATGACCAAGTCAATCTAAGAAGCGTTGACTCAACCGTTTGTAAACAGACATTTTGGGCCATAGAAACCCACACCTCCACTAACATTAGCTCTACCCATAGTATAATCAGTCACAAAGGTGGGAATAAGATATATGATAAAGAATACACAGATTTCCTGCAAGATCACTATTCTTGGGATTAATGTAACTCATTCCTGAGGGGGTGTTACCCAATTCCACCACAGTAAACCAGGGACAGATGCAAATCTCCTTTGTTATCCTCAGACATTGTATAAATACTTGTGTCAAACTCTATGACCACTTGGCAGGAATGCCAGGAATAGGCTGGGATAAAAATCAAAGCATCACCTTTGATTCCAATGACACTCTGTAGGACTCTGTTTTTCAGCATGTAGTGGAGCACAGATCACCCATGAGTAAATCGAACACAGCTGGCCACATCAGCAACCAGTGATCCATTTATCAGACCAGTAGATGGCCTAAAATTTGTGTCTCTACACCCCAATCAGGGAGTATTCTTCCCTTGTGTATAGAAAATCTATTTTAGCCCACCCCCATAGTGGTCAGGGACATGCACTTTAGTGTACATGGCCCCAGTCATGTTAAAGAGTAGAAATGACCTTTTTCCACTCCCAGCTTCCCAACCTGTCATCCCAAACTGGAGTTGAAAAGAAGGCCCATTCCTAATCCCACTCCAAACCTACCACTGAGATTGGTGAAGCTATAGCTATAGGAAACACAAGAATTGCCCATGCAGAGTGGGTCCACCATAATCTCTCCAAAATATTCACCAGCACTGAATGAATGGCTTCCACTTTAACCCATCTCCAATCTCAGGTAAATTCATTAGCTGGCATTTCCTCCAAAACTGACAAGCTCTTGATGACCTAGATGCCCTTTCAGTAGCCCATGGGAGAACATCACATTCCTGGGAGAGTTTTATTGTTATGTTAATCAGAGCTCAAAGATAACACAGGATATTAACTCCCTTAGAAGCCAGACCTCTTGATTGTCCACCCAGTCCCAAGATCCCCATTTAATTTATTCAAGTTGCTGTCACCCAGGATAGGTGCATCCTTCATTCCATTCTTTTCTGTTTTATGTGGCTAGCCACCTCTGTTCTCCTCTTTTGGGTTCTCATCTCTCTCTCTCTCTCTCTCACCCACCTCTCTCTCTTTCCCTAGAATGCTGTACCTCAAGAGCAACATCTTGATTCATAGTACAGATCGGATTCCCTTATAAGACATCATCAGATGACCAAGGGGTCACACCAGAACAAGAAAGATGCAAAAAATCCCATATCCTCCAAGAAGAATCCTTAGATATGATAGCCATAGAATTCACTCCCATTATAGGCAAGTACAATGCCCACCCCCACATCAGCAGGAAGCAGTTATAGAAGACAGACCTCATGACTTTAGCAGCCCTTAAGATTAATGGAAGGAATTCTCTGAGAGAAGAATAAGGCAGTTAGAAGAGAAGGAAGAAAAGGAAAGTGACTCTAAGACCCATACAAGAAGTTCCTTTTGCTGCATGCACACTTAGCCCTCACACACCTAGACTGCACTCAGGTCAGCACCAAAAAGAACCATTGCAAAGGGCAATCCCTTATGAACCTAATCAAAAGGGGAAGGGTCCCCTCAAGTCCTTATACTGCAAGAATCCAACCTTGGCAGGCTTCTCCTCCATTGAAGAATCTCTGTGCTCACTCCTTCTAGCATGTACTTTCATTCTTCCACTAGGCATTAAAATTTTGGGTTGCAACCACTGAAACAAATAAAAATAAAAAGAGCCCGGGGCAAGTAACTGAAATTTTCTGGAAGTATTAACAAGACCTTTGAGAAATCACCAGTGTCCCTTGTGGTGGGTTCTTAAAACTAAAACCAAAACCATTAAACAGGGCATTACTTATGGACAGGTCTTAACCTAGGAACTATTTTTTTGCTCATTTTCCTCTCCCTCTTGTTTCTGATTCTTTCCACAGTCAAGTTACTACTAGATTGTTTCCATCTCTTTATAATCTTGGATATAATAACATTGAAAGTCCACAATAATTTTAAAGGTGTGATATCAGTTTAGACAAAAAGAGACCTTTAAGATTCCAAATGTATGTAGACTGGAAGTAGACTAAAAGAACTCAACAGAGTTACTCAGCAGAAAATATATGCCATTTATTATGAAAAATTAGGAATGGTTCATAGAGTGGATCTAAGTTCTGCCTAGATCAATGAATTAGGAAACCACCTCAGGAGGTAGAAGCAAGTTTTACAAAGGGAACACTTTCTGCCCTTGGATTCAGGGAATCTAATGAAATATGTCCAGAATAGCTATGAGCCAGAGATGGCATGTAACTTTTATTTCCCATCTCTTTTAATTCGCATGTCTATTGCAGTTGTCTGATCCTTTTCTCACCACTGTGTACTGGGCATATGGGGAAGAAAACTTAACGTCTTTTCATTCAGACATTTCCATTAAGTAAATGGCCTAAACCCAGTGAGCCTGATAGATACCTTGAGTGGATAAAAAATAAAAGGTCCTGGAGGGTGGCTGCCGTGTCTCAGCAGGCAGAGCTCCGACCTGCCGTGCTGGAGGTCTGGAGTTCGATCCCTGGTGCCTCCTGCCCATATGCAAATTAAAAAAAAAAAGGTCCTGGAATTCTAGCCAAATGTAATTGGATGAGACCTTAGAATTCTTTGAACTGAATAAGCATATTTTCCACATAGGAAGAATGTACAAAATTGTACCCAGAAAGTAGACCATGTTAGGTGGAAATTACAGGCAGAATATTTTACATCCACTTTAAACAAGAGATGGGTTTTTCCTCAACTGTTATTCTTGGTTAACCTGTAAATTGTTTGACCATTAGAATGTGGCAAAAGTGCTGTAATGTGGGCAGGCCACGGTGACTCAGCAGGCAAAGTTCTGGACTCCATGCTGGAGACCCAGATTTGATTCCTGGTGCCTGCCTATGCAAAAAACAAAACAAAACAACAAAAAAAAACTACTGCCATGTGAATCCTAAAACTGAGCCCTTAACAGGCCAGCAGCTTTTACTTCCACCCTGCTGGGGAACAGCCCCTGTGTAAAGGTCAGATCAGACTACTAAATGATGAGAAACGATGTAGAAAGAGGAAACCCAACTAGACCCCAGACATTGCAGACAGTCCAGTTGAACCTGGTTTGAATCTGTGTGTCCCCTAGAAAATCATGTTCTCAACACGAATCCATTCTTGTGAGTGTAAACCTGTTATAAGTAGGACCTTTTGATGAGGTTTCAGTTAAGGTGTGGCCCATGTTGGGTCTTAATCCTCTTACTGGAGTCCTTGGTAAACCGGATGAATACTGAGAGAGAAAGAAAGTCATAGAAGCAAGAAGCTGAAAACAAGGAAACCTAGAAGAGAAGGGAGAGACCAGCAGATGTTGCCATGTGGCAGAGGGACCAAGGATCACCAGTGGCTGGTGCTTGGGAATAAAGCATCATGTTGGTGATACCTTGATTTGGGCATTACCCCAAGACTCTAACCAAAAGGGAGTAAATTCCCATCATTCAAGACCAACCATATGATGGCATATAGCTTTCAGCAGCCTAGGAAATTAAAACAATATCAGATATGTTCTGGAAACCATCTTGGTATTGCCAGCACCAGCTGAGCTCTCAGATGACTGGAGCTGCATACGTGTCTCCTATGCAAGGCAGGGTCCCATTCTTTCTATTTCCATATGGTTAAGCTGAGAACTAAGTATTTCAGATTTCCCTTTCTTGCATGGCTCTGGATTAGAATTATCTAAAAATAAATTGGGATTGGAGAGACAGTCATTACTCTTATAAGATCATTGTGAATAGATGACATATGGATGCAACAGTGCAACAGGTTCCAGCTTGTTTTGCTCTGTCACTCCACGTTGCATCCAACTCTTTTTCCTGGATGGTGGATTTGAGGACCAAAAGTAGTCTCTGGCCATGACCAGATGCTTGCTTGCAGATCTATAGAGATAACAGCATCAAATGAATTTTTTTTTTTTACAAATTTCCCCTCCATGACTCCCACTTTGTTGGCTAAATGGTCTTGATTTCTTAGATTTACTGGTTCTTGCTGCCTCTGATTCTGTAACTTGTCATTCATATTTCTCTTCCTTAAATCCTCCCAGAATTGTTCAAGTTGTAATTCCTATGATAAATCCATTATCCATATTGGTTCTGCTTTCCAATTTGAACTCTATCTGATATAGTTCCTAAGTCGAAACTAACAGCACAGATATATTCAAAGAATTTTTACTTTATCCATGATCCCCTATCCTAATATCTCCCACCTCTAGACCCTTAGAGATAGCATAATATATATGCTAGACCTATCTCAATCACACACACATTCTTTCACAGAGGCAGTCCTCACTAGGCACAGCTCCAGTATGCACATGTTTCAATTACACCATTTGGTTAAATAACATGAGTCCCTTCCACAACACAGTTCAAACATCACTATTACAATTTCATAGGCTCCTCAAGCAAATGGAAATTTATATGCTCCTGCTTGTGAGGCCAGGAAAATATCCAAATCAAAGCATCATCAAGATGGTTATTCTAATTCATCATGGACCAATGACTCCTGAAAATAGAAAATTGTGTGCTTGAATGTTGAGACAATTTCACAATCCCATAAAAGGTTTAACATTTTTACTCTCAATTTATGTATATATCTTGCTGCAGTTGATAACAAACAGTTTTATGAACAATGTTGGTCTATGGGCCACATTTGTAGTGGCACTTATTTAAGTAAACCCACAGTAATATATACAGATATTCCTCTTTAATTTTCATAGCTGCATAGTACTCCATAGTGGGTGTAGCTTATTTTATTAAACAATATTTGATGTATAAGTGATTACCAGGATTTTACTACTAAAAATAATGCAGCATTTAATACATTTACACATCTGTCTGTTCTGTGTCTTCTGGGCTGACTCCTAGAAAGTCATTATTGGGTCAACTAGTAAATGCATGTACATTTCCTTAAATATTGTTAAATGCCCTTCCATGGGCTGTGTCCTTTAACATTCCTACTGGCATTATCTCATCACAGCCTCATTTAGAGTTTGTTTTAAAGCATTTAGGATTTTGCTATATGATACAGGAGAAATGGTTTTACCACATTAATTTAAATGTCAACTTTATAAGTTATTACTTAAATGCATTCTATTATTTGCAGCAGCTTTTCCATTAAATCTCTTCAGTTGTTCTAATATACAATGAAACTTATGGTAAATATGCATGGTTTTATCTTTTCCTTTCCAAGTTTTATACTACTAATATTGTTCTCTTGGGTATTCTCATTGGTTAATATTTCCCATATAATTTCAGATAATACATTTAGAAATATCCTTCAATATGGTTTTGTATTTCTTTCTGAGAAGCATACCAGTGAAAAGGCTTTGCCATGATACTGCAGTACAATATCACAAAACACTCATTTTGGTTAAGCTCAGTCTTAAGAAGACCTCTATGAGATGTACAAAAATGTCCAAGAGTGAAAACAGGTCTAATCTGCATTTCTGGATGTATAACAGATCTCCCTTTAGATTTTCTGGTTAATAAATCAGAAAGTAAAGGCAAGCCAAATGGGAACCAGGAAATTTTTAGTTATTTCCTAAAAAAGGAGATGTTCAGACCAGTAGAGAAGTAAGAAAATGGGAAAGTAATGGATGACAACTCTAATGCCCCAGCTTTTGTTCAGAGAAGAATAGACATAGATTAACCTGAATCTTTTGGGAAACCATACAGTAGAGACCAAGTGAAAAAAAAGTAGATCACTCTCACAGAAAAGTAAAAATAAGAACCAGGATATACTGAAAACCTGCTAATTGTCAGATATTGTCATAGGAGCTTACAAATACGCATCTCATTTCATATTTACTATGAGGATCTGAGTATATTTTATAACTCTCATTGAGTCTCCAGGTGATAATATAGTAACATACTCAGTCAGATAGTAAAATCTGTCACTGCAATGTAAACTCAGACCTCCAAACCCAGCACTTAGTATTCTTTATATCACACCAATTGCATATAATATAGTTTCCTCAAATTATGTCTTTTTACGTTATTAGTACAAAGTGAGCACAGTTAAATATTTTTAACTTGTTAATAGAAATGTTTTTGTTTTAAAAAAATTAATGTTATTTTTTTAATTTTTAAAATTCTTGTGAGTAGAACAATATTTTAATATGGCTTGCATGTAAATTTTCTTGACTGCTATTTTGGAGTTTTGGACCTTTTAATTAAAGGATCTTAATATCATTTTCACACTCAAAATTTTAAAGTCAGGTATTATTTCATTTTCCACTTCTCTTTTCTTCCCTTGGCTCATTCAATTCAATGTGGTAAAGCTAAAGCATCAAACATTCATTGACTCTATTATTCATGATTTTTTCTCCATAAGACGCATAGGTTTTGTCGTCACTTATTAATAGAGGAACAGAGATACAATGTATGCAGTCCCACAAGTCAAATAGTAAATCCTATTTGTATCATTTTTGCTGTGGTCCGAGACAAAGGTGATTCTGGATGCTTCCCCATCCCACCACATGCATGTCCTGTACTCCATGTCCTCCACCACCACTGTTGCTTCCTTTTTCTTCTTATCTCCTTCTTCTATTAATGAAAATAATATCCATGTTGGAGATTATTTTATTTATGAAAGTGAATACTACAAAAGAGATTTTACTTTGTATTTGTCCCTCTTTAAAGCTCACAATACTCTTGCCTCCCTTGTCTTCTTGAGGCCAATATCCCTCTACTAACTTATTCACATGAGTTTGTGAAAACCAGTGTCTACTATTGTTCACTTCCTGAACTTCACTCCCTCCACCTGTGTGCCTACAAAACTACCCATTCAAAAGGCATTTTTCATTACAAAATCTCAGGTGGAAAGCATATAGGAAAAATTATGGATAGAAAATGAAGCAACATTTAATACACACAATTTTTATATTTGATGGACATGAGTTTTTACCTTCAGTTTCCAAGAAATATGATTAATGTATTTCAAATTTCGACCTCAGTCATGATCATTTCTATCAGTGTGCATTCATCATTTTTAGATACATATGGAATTATTTTCCTTCACATTTAAATATTCAAAGCCTACCATGTTTGCAAATGATTTCAAAGATATTTTGAATTTTCTGGGAATATTGCAGAATCCACTGTGACCCATATATCCTATTTCAAAAACATGTTGCTGATGACACCAAGTAGAAAAACTCTTGTAATGAGTAGAAATGCAAACCAAATAATCCAAATAAAACCCCACAAAAATATTATAAAAACATTTATGTATCATTAATGATAGGTAAGGAAAAACAAAAATAACCAAAATAGTCAAAAACAATGAAAAGATGGACTAACGAATTTACATCTGTGAGGTGAAAGAAAGAAATTGTGAAATATGATTTTTCTACTATATCAATATGTGGAATAATGCTACGAATAGGTTGATTGAAGACATCAGAAACTTAATTAACTCATGCATACTGATTGCCATGTGTAAAGATTCCACATACTCCATTAAAGAAATTATAATTTTAGTCCATATCAACAGTTTATGCACATTAGAATCCATGTTCTGTATAAAATATTTGAAAATATGATTAAACAATTTCAAGAAAATTTGTAATTCAGAAATATAAAGAATTGGTAAAAAAAATTATATTTAAACAACAAACCAGGAGAAATTAATTTACATTTATAGCAAAGTAACAATTCTGTAAACATATAACCCATGTCAATAATAGAGACAGTTGGCATGATTCTGTGCTGCACTGAAATCTTTTTTATTTCCAGGGAGGATTGTGCCCCTTCATGATGGCCCCTAGTTTTTCAAGGACTTCACATGATGGTTTCTTAAATTACTCATGGTTCACTTTACATCATCGTTCCTCAGAGAATTCATGATGGGGTTCAACAAGGGTGTGCAAACAATGTAGAACAAAGAAGGGAACTTATCTACAGAAAATCTGCTAAAAGACCATATATAGAAATAAATGCAGGGCCCAAAGAAAAGAATCACCACCATGATGTGAGCAGTTAATGTGTAAATGTCTTGGATAACCCACTGAAGTACCTGTCCCAAACAGTGATCAAAATGATGGCATAAGAAATAATTAAGGCCAGGAAACAGCTCAATGAGATAAGGTCACAGTTAGTGTCAGGATTTCTACTTCATATGTATCCATGCAAGCCAGCTCTATCACCAGTGGAAGGTCATGAAAGAAGCTGCTACGTCATTGGAGAAGATTCATGGTAAACGCCAAGTGGTTCACAGAATGAAGAATACCCGCAACCCAGGAAATAGACACAAAATTATGCATAGCCTCCAGTTCATATGGTGCTGTAGTGCAGGGGCTTACATATGGCTATAAATCTGTCATAGGCCATAGCTACAAGCAACATCATCTCACTCCCAACAAAACTGTGAGGAAGGAATATCTGGGCCATGTAACTCTCAAAGGAGATCATCTTATGTTCAATAAAAAAGTCCACAAGCATCTTGGGGGTGGCAAAGTTCGACTGGCAGATATCGAGGAAGGAAAGGTTCCTGAGCAGGATGTACATGGGAGAGCTCAAATGGGAGTCAGAGGAAATGACAACAATAATCATGATGTTGCCCAGCACAGATGCCACAAACACAACAGAGAAGATCACAAAGAAGAAAAGCTGAAGTTCACAAGAACTAGAGAGTCCCAGGAACACAAACTGAGGCACCACTGATTTATTTGTGTGAGTCATGCATCCAATCTACTGTCACCTAAATAAAAGAAAATCAGGGAAATTCAACAATTGGAATTTTAATATATCAAGTTCATGTACAAAAGAAACATGGCAATTTAATGAAATATAGATCACCAGCTGACTAATATTTAGCACCTAAAACTGCAATGGGAAGTGGAAGAAGTGTGAAACAAAGAGCATTAGATATGGCTTCAATTATAATTAGAAAGATAAAATACATATATTAAGGATAAATAATATAAAATCAGAAATAGGAAAATATAAGTTGAATGGGGTGGCTGGAGTCCAGAGAGTACAGGCTAATGAGCAATAAAACGTAACTTGGGCATGGTATACAGGAGGGATTTGTGGGTGTAATTAGTCTGGAATGAAAGCTTAAGTGGTAAGGATTGGTGACTTCAAAGTGAAAACCATAGAATGACATGCAATGTTTTAGTGCTTGATAGAAGCCCTTTACCATATAGTGGACTGAGGGGGATATACTCTAGAGAAAATGGCAATACTCTGAAACTTTCTGTGAAGGTTAAGAACATTCCTTTTCAGCCTTTTAATATAGCTTATCAAAGTCTACCTTCTCTCATATAAATATCAATTAATTAGGATTGAAAATTCCATACATTCCAGTTTTATACTCTTCCTCTGCCATTTGTCTCTTCCTAGACACAATTGGCACACATGAATTTAACAAAGTTATTACAGATTTATGGAATGGTCCTTGTGGAAATATCCCATGAAAAAATGTATGTGGTATATTTTGAATATGTACCAGATACTCAAAAGATAAAAGTAGTGTGTAAATTTCCTTTATGTCTTTTGACATTTTGTGTAACACACTGGACGCTATGGTGGCTACATGATACCAGAAGAAAACTCCACAAAATCTCCACCTCCTAGGGAAACACTTTTGATTTTAGCTTTGTATACCCACTAATACACAATAGGTATTTATTTGTCCTTGTCCTAGCTGAAGTTCTGTACCCAAAGTTCATTAGTGGTTTGTTAGTACCTGGTTCATTACATATAACAAAAATAATACATATGTATGTTTTTAAAAAAAAAAATTTACAAGTAACAATAAAACCGACCAATAAAAAAGACAAAATTATTTAAACTCATTTCAAACTGTCATTATGTAATTAAACCTGGTTGTTAGTGTTAAATCCTAGCCTTACAAGGATTACCATCTTTGCATTTGAGTTATGGCATTTAGCTCAAGAAGAATTCAGAAACATAAGTTGCTCAAGTATATAAATGGATCAATGAGGACAAAATTGACCTGATTGTGAGCTTCCCACCTAGATATTTATCACATGGCAGAAGACATGGAGCAAGGCTGGCCTGTGCTCACAAGGACCTGGGAGGGGAGGAGGCCAGCAAGCCTTGGAAAAGAAGGAGATGTTCACTTAAGTGACTTACATAGCTTGTTCATCCTACTATCATAACAAATTTAGAAAATATACTTTGTATATTAGTAGTAGTAATAAATTATGCCATCATCTATATACCAGGCACTCTTCTCAGAACATTACATACAGTAATTAAACTAATCCTCCAAATTATCATGCAAGGTAGTGCTACCTACTCACATAGACATTTTACAAACACCATAAAGAAGAGTGCAAAGAAGAAAAGCTAAAGGTCACAAGAACTAGAGAGTCACAGCAACACAAACTCAGAAACCAATGATTCATTTGTGTGAGCCATGTATCCAATCTACTGAGACAGAGACGCTAAGGCAAAATGAGGGGAAAAAATGAGGAAACTTAGAGATGCTAAGGAAAAAATTGCTTAAGTTTACACAACTAATTAATTGTTCACTGGTAATAATAACTTCATAGGTAGTTAATTTTGAATCTTTGCATGAAAATGCATTATTTCACTCACCTTGAGTGTTTGTATAACTGGATATAGAAGCACAGATTACTCATTATTTTCTCTTAAGTAATTACAATACTGTATTATCATTGTTTCTGTAGATACATCGTTTGACTATTGGTCAATACTTTATTGAAAACTGGATTTTCTCTCTGGCTGTTTTTATGATATCCTTTTTTTAAATTTAATGTTATACCCTGTCATCACAATGAATTGAGATCTGAATTTATTAAATTTATCCAACTCAAGATTACCTATGTTTCATAGATCATGAGTTCATAACTTACATAAATTTTGCAAAATTATCAGTTATTTATCTTTTGAGTATTGCTTCTGCCCCTTTTGTCTATTCTCAACTCCTTGTTTTACTTTACTTGTACTTGTTTACTTGTATTGGAGCATGTCATTATATCCTCAATACCTTAAATTTTTCTTTGCTAATTTTCTTCCCTTTAGTTATCAGTGATGCTTTCTATAAAAATACTTCAGATCTATTTTTGGACCACTAATTCTGTCTTAAATTATGTTTACTAGTTCTTTAGCCTATGTTATTTTGTTATCATTTTAATAACTAAGATTTTTACTTTTAGAAGTTTCATTTCTAAAAGCTGCTTGTCCCATTTCTTGTTATTTTTTAATTAAACTTTTTATCCTGAGATGATCATAGGGTTATGAGCAGTTGTAAGAAATAAAACAAAGGAATACTGTTTCTCATTTGTCTTGTTTTCCCTAATGGTATTTATTGCAAATCTATAGTAGAGTAACATGGTGCAATATAGTATAATCTCTAGTACATAAATAGGATATTGACATTAATATGGCCAAATTTTTAACATTTTCATCACCACAAATTTCCTTTATGTTGCTCTTTGACAACCAATCAAACTTCCTTTCTATCCTACTGCATCTTTAACTCCTGGCAACCATTAAACTGCTTTACATTTCTATATTCCATTTAAAGAATGTTATGTAACATAGGGTCACCATCAAGATGGTGGAATAAGAAGCTAAAAAGCACCCCCTTCCTCCATAGAAACATTGGAAATAAATAAACAGTCACAACCAACATTCCACAAGTTCTAGAAAATACTCAAGTTAACACCAACCTAGTGAATGAAGAAACAAGAAGAAATAACCTATAAAATGCTAGGAAACCTGCATGATGCTCACTTATCCTGGTGCCCTCACCTTACCCAGCTTGGACATTACTGTGGGATTGACAACTGTCTGGGTTCCCATCCAGGCACCCCACACCCCTATTATGTGTCCCTGGTATCTGGCTCTGGTGGAGGCAGAGTACCTAACACACATTTAGTGCAGTTATATGTTGATCCCAATCCATTCCCTGAAAATCTGACTCAAGGCAACTGCCTGTTTCACCTAATCCAGAGCTCATTTGAGGCAGAGAAGCTGTGTAAAGTAGCAGGTGACATGGAACAGAGAAAATTCTAGCCAGCAGGGTGAAAGATTGCAGCTGACACAAAACACAGTGCCTAGGCCTGGAAGGAGAGGCTAGGGAGAGAGTTTCTTTGGTGAGGAGGAAGGTGGGGCTAAGGACACCCAAGAGCACTCATTCTTACTTGGGAATTTTTGGAAGGTACTTTGCTTGCCAAGGCAAGACATCCCCTGAAAGACCTGAGAAGATCCTTCTGTTCACTGGGGCTGATCTAAAGGCTCAGCAAACCTGGACTAAGCATTGAAGGAGACCTCCACACAGAGTCAGTTTACACTGCAGACTTCCAAATTCAACCAATCAGAGGATTGTGTGAAGAGAGCAGGGTAGGGAATCCCAGGACT
The DNA here is from genome assembly GCA_004026745.1 of Myrmecophaga tridactyla. Lineage (NCBI taxonomy): Eukaryota > Metazoa > Chordata > Mammalia > Pilosa > Myrmecophagidae > Myrmecophaga > Myrmecophaga tridactyla. The sequence goes on along the minus strand of PVIY010046471.1, from coordinate 2,917 downwards.
CAGTCCTTCCACCAGAACAACCATTAAACAAGTGAGAACCATCTGAGAAAAGCATTTGGAAACCCTGGAGACCAAAAGAACACTACACAGAACCCAGGAAAGAACAGTGAATTACTCTTTCAGTGAAGTGGCTACTGTTCAGCATGAAGTTGTTAAGGAATCTGTGCAAAACAATGAACCAGAGAGTAACAGATTTATTGAGCAGAGAGAAAAGAAGTAGGAGCCACCAACAAAAGGAAAGAAAGTGACTCCAGCTCCCTTTCTGAGAGCCAGGTACTGAAAGGAAAAACTGTACCAGGAGGTGAGGACTATCAAGCAGAAACAGTCCTTGACCATATGTCTGTTTCTTCTGATAGGTTTGGTGCCTTCAGGTGGTTAAGGTGCCAGCATGCCTAGGAATCTTGCTGCCCCATCTGGTTCTGAAAAAGAAGCTGAGGAGCCACAGAGTCAAAAAGTCCCTTTTATATTGAAAGTTTTTTTTACTGAGACCTGATATTCCTGCCTTTCCCTTTTAATAAAATTGAATAAAGCTTGGATCAGGTTTAGGTTAATGCTTTAGCTCAGCTTGAAGCAATTTTATAGAAGGATCAGGGGCATCATGTTCTCTCTTTGGCTACTTCCTTCTGACAAAAGGGCATAATTGGGGAGGTGGGGGAAGGATTGCTTCAAGCTGAGCAGGGGCATCACTAATTGGTTTTCTGGGCATCCTTGGTTGAGATGGGCTGATAGCAATGTTTTCATAGTGACAGGAGAAGACTTTCAAATTTCTGTTGTAACAGGAGTATGTTTTCAGAATTCTGCTGGTTGGCCATGGCTGCTATTGACCTGTTGAACAAACTTAGTCAGACATTATAAGATTCAGGGAGATAGGGGGAAAATTAATTAGAGGATAATTAAGGACCCAATGAGTGGGAGCAGAAGAAAAGGGTGGAGAAGAATGAGAGAAAATTTTCCAGCCAAGATGAATCAGCATCTGCCTTTTCTACATTATTTTATTATGTCCACATTTTCTCTTAAGTATTCTCAAATTTTGTTCTACCTGACATGTATTATTGATGTAAAAAGAACTAGTTTCATTAAATATTGCACAGATCTGTCTGCTCTGGTGGTTAGAACATCCAGGGCTTTTCTATTTTGTAGGACTACTTCAGTTAAGATTGTTCTTGTCTTTCTAAAGCTGGATTGCAGCATTCCATGATTGCTGTATCATTTGTGATATGTTTAAAATAGAGGCTATTAGGAGGGGGACACCAACAAACCAGGAAAAGTCTCGATATATAGTGTGACCTTGCCCTGGGTTTTCTAGAATGGGGTTGAAGTGTCCTCAGATATGCAGATCCCTATAGTTTCATGGTAGAGGTTTGTTGAGATGTTTTTCAAGAAAGAATCCAAGGTTGAGAATTTGCCCTGATAAAGCCATTTCTGAGGGTTTTCATTATGATTTGGGCTTCAGGGGCTAATGTAACAATAGTACAGTTTCCTGTCCAATCGTTAGGAAGTAATAGGTAAGCTGTGTTTCCACATAGGAAATAATATCCCATGCCTATCATAGAAAGAGCTAAAGAGGGTCCTTTGAGCTGAATGTGGCAGAATTTAACATGGATGAAGGCAACTTGAGGGTTGAAGTTTTTCCAGCCTTTAAAAAGTTCACCTTCACAAAGTGGAGCATAGAAGGGCTTAAAAGGCCAAGATGTCTGATGAATTCGGCTTTGACATAGTGTATTGTGAAAGAGGTTTTGGAGTAATTTGTTTCTTTTTGGTACTTTTGCTTTAGTTATTGGGTTGGTGTGGCCTTCTGTTACATTACAGGTGTTAGATTTAGTGGTTTTGGAACAGATAAGAGTTGTGACTTGGCAGGGTTTTATCAGGAGGCTTTAAATATTTGACTGGTTTGATGTAATCATTTTATTTCCAGTGATATTATGACTGATTTGATTGAAAAGTTGGCCTGAGCAGCTTCCTAGTCCCAATAATAGGGCATTGTTTATAGAACTAGGTAATGGGATTATATCATCAGTGTATTGGCCTATAAAATACACCTAATTCATTGCCCCAAAGTAGAATACTAGTTTGGTTAGTTAGTATGGTGAAATTGTTTAGGGTGTTGGGTACTCATCTGAGGAGGGTTGAGTTAAAAATTTGGGTGTAATTGCAAAAGGAAGTATTAAAATGTTCTAAATTGGTAGTTTGAGCATTGGAAGAGTAGGGGGGAAAAGCACAGATAGGGTTTCTCCTTTAGTTGGAGCACTGTTTCAGTTGGTCCTGGGCCTTTCAGTTGGGTTTTTCTCTGACTTTAGTTCTCTAACAAAGCTTCTAGGGTTTGGGTTAGCTACTTATGTTAAAAGTGAATTGTCTGGGTGGGCTTTAGTGGCTCAGCAAACAGAGTTCTTACGTGCCATACTGGAGACCTGGATTTGATTCCTGGTGCCTGCCCTTGTAAAAAATAGAAAATAAATTAAAGTGAGTTGGCTACCTGCATTAAATTCAACATTTTGGGGAGATATTTGTTTGGGTTATTCATTTGTATAAAGTAATTTAAAACTGGATTGGTCACCTGCATAAAGTATTTTAAATTCCTAGTGCTGGGGAGTAATTATAGGCACCTTCTCTATGCTTACTGGAAAGGCTCAGATAGAGAGAGAAGTAGAGTGTATAGACTGTGGACACATCCAGCAGTTTGTTTTGTTAAAGGTTGTGGCAATACTTTGGATAATAGGTGCAAATGGGTGTTGAAGTTGAGAAGATAGCTGTGTTATTGGAGGGAGGGAGGTTGTAAACTGGAAAAGTGCCATGGTGGAAAAATGTTAATCCCGCAAGAGATGAGCTATTAGGAGGATGAGAATGAAAGAGTATAAAGTGATTTGATCAGGGGTGTCACCTTGTATATCTCCCTGAAGCCAAAAGTCAGTAATGAATT
>PVIY010046470.1:0-18458 GCA_004026745.1 Myrmecophaga tridactyla | reverse complement strand
CGGGAGCTATTCTGTATTGTTTCTGGTTATCTAGTAGTTGTTCTGGAGGACGAACTAAAACGCGCACCTTGCTAAGCCGCCATCTTGGCCCCCCCTCCGAGACATTTCTTTTTGAGTTACTAAATGTAGTTTGTGTGTTTCTAGGAATTTGTCCATTTCATCTAGGTTATTGTTCTAGTTTGCTAGCTGCTGGAATGTAACACACGAGAGATGGATTGGCTTTTAATAAAAGGGGATTTATTTCATTAGTTCTTCAGAGGAAAGGTAGCTAACTTTCATCTGAGGTTCTTTCTTACGTGGGAAGACTCAGGGTAATCACTGCTGGCCTTCTCTCCAGGCCTCTGGTTTCCAACAATTTTCCCTGGGGTGATTCCTTTCTGCATTTTCAAAGGCCTGGGCTGAGCTGCCAGTGCTGAGATGAGGTATGCGGAGCTTCTTGGGCTGTGCTACATTGTGCTCTCTCATTTAAGCACCAGCCAATTAAGTCAAACATCATTCATTGCAGCGGGCACGCCTCCTAGCCAACTGCAGATGTAATTAGCTACAGATGAGGTTCACGTAGCATTGACTCATGTTCACAGCAACAGAACTAGGTACCTTCACCTGGCCAAGTTGACAACTGAATCTAACTACCACAGTTATCTAATTTGTTAGAATACAGTGGTTCATAGTATCCTCTTACACTCCTTTTTTTTAATCTATATGGTTATTAGTAATGACCCCTCTTTCATTTCTGATTTTAATTCTTTGTTTCCTTTCTCTTTTTTTCTTTGCCATTCTAGCTAAAGTTTGTTGATTTTAATGATCTTTTCAATGAACAGTTTTGGTTTTCTTGTTTCTCTTTATTTTTTTCTTTTTATTGCCTCTTTCATTTACTCTAATATTTTATTTCCTTCCTCTGCTCACTTTGAGTTTAGTTTGCTCTTGTTTTTCTAGTTCCTCCAGTTTTGAGGTCAGTCCTCAGATTTGAGATCTTTCTTCTTTTTTAATGTAAGCATGTAGAGTTATAAATTTTCCTCTCATCACTGCCTTTGCTGCATTACATAAATTTTGGTATGTTCTGTTTTCATTTTCCTTTACCTCAAGATATTTCCTAATTTCCCTTGGGATTTATTCTTTGACTTATTGTTTATGTAAGAGTGTGTTGTTTAATTTTCACATATTTGTTAATTTTCCCTCTGTTTTTGATTTCTAGCTTCATTCCACTGTGGTCAGAGAAGATATATTGTGTGATTTCAAACTTTTTAAAAATATTGAGTCTTGTTTTGTGACCTAACATATGGTTAGTCCTGGAAAATGACCATGTGCACTAGAGAAGAATGTCTGTTCTGTACAGTATTGGGTGAACTGCTCTATTAGGTCTCATTGGTTTATAGTATCATTCAAGTCTTCTCATTCCTTATTGATCTTCTGTTTACATGTTCTCTCTATTATTGAAAGCAGTGTATTTAAGTCTCCTACTATTAATGTAGAACTGTCTATTTGTCCCTTCAAATCTATCAATATCTGCCTCATACATTTTTAGGTTCTGCTGTTAGGAGCAAACATATTTATAATTGTTATGCCTTCTTGAATTAATCCTTGTATCAGTATATATTGACCTTCTTTGTCTCTTGTAACAGTTTTTTTTTTTTACCTTAAAGTCCTTTTCATCTGATATTAATATAGCTACCCAAGCTCTTTTTTGTTGCTATTTGCATGGTATATATTTTTCCATCCTTTCACTCTTTGTTTTTTGATTTTATATGTGTGCATTTATTGATTGCTGGAAATACAGCCTATTGAGAATACATGACATACATTTTGGGGGGGAAATTAACTAAATTTGAAAAGAAATCACTCAATAAGCCTGCTGTAAATTAATAAGATAACATAGATTAGATCGGAGGACAGGGTGGGGACAACTCAAACAGCCACTTACAGTTGTTATTAAGATTCCAGGTATAAATTCTTAGAACTCATTTATTCTTAATTAGTTAGGAAGATCAGTCTGCCTCTTTAGCATAAACCGCTGCTAGGAGAGATGTGAATCATTTAACTACTAGAAGAGAATCATGCTTACTTTAAATTCTTTAAGACAATGCCATTTTTACAAATTCTTCTGTACCACTCATGTGCCTCAGAATTATAAGCAGCTATACATGTTAAGAAAAGATTAATAACGGATGCAAAAGACTATTAATTTGATCCCAGGATTTACTGCCGAATTACATCCAGTTCTAAAATTAGCAAATTTTCACACCGATGTTGTCAATTCTTCTCCAAGATTTTTAACTCCTTGATAGAATAAAATGATATAAATTAAATTCCAGTTACACTTAAAAGGACAGAAAGATTAATTTACTAAGATGCCTTGGAACATCATTACAAACTATTTCATTAAAAACATGGTGTATCTGTATACCAAAGTGCTGAAATGAATCCATATCTACAGGATTACATTACAAAACTTTGTAATGGATTTTGTTTTCTTAAAATGACAACATCAGTGTCACTTGCTGTTCAAGTAATTTGGATTATTTTTATGGTAGTAGGGATAGAAAACAGAAAGTTGTACCCCAGTGAACAAAAAAAGGGAAGATTTTGACTGTTTTTTTTTTTCGAAGAGACGAAGTCTGCTCCTTTCATGAACAGTATTCTTTCCTAATGCTTAGGAGAAATGGGTTATGGTTTGCAGTGCTGGACAAATTGAGGGCATAAGCATACATCTCAGATGTGATACCTATTCAGAATCCAAGTTAAGAATCATTCCAAGCCCAAGCCATATCCTCCATGAGGGCATGTTCCATATTTTCTCTGATCTGTATACCAGTGATAGGGTGTGGGGTCAATCCCTTCCCTTTTATAGCCGGCCAGGATTTCTTCACTATCCCAGATACACATTGAGCCTCCCATGCCTAATCTCACCAACGTTAGGCATCACTACATCAACAGACTCAGGAGGTCGCTGCATATAGAGGGATTTAATCTCCACAGGAAATCGACGCAGCAAGATTGGTTCATTAATGGTGTCTGTCATCAATCTCTCAGGAGCTTCTGGGATACCTTCTCCAAATTCATAGAAAGTTCCATCTTCTTTCTTTATATTGTGTTCGTTTAGCCACACAATGGCATCTGAATAGTTCATCCATTTGAAAGACCGTTTAGGAGGCGTGAAGTTCGGGTTGAGCTCATATACTATGCTTGCTGTGGATGATTTCAAGACTCTATCTACCACGTCACAAACTGGGCCCTCCAGTCGGTTCAGAAGGTCCTCAAAGGTCAGGAAAGGGCACTCTGCTTCAACATGAGTGTATTCTGCCAGGTGCCTGCGTGTCCTAGAGTGTTCTGTCCTGTAGGATTGCACAATGCAGAACACATCACCCAGAGCTGGGATGCAGGTGTCCAGGTACAACTGAGAGGACTGAGTCAAAAAATGCCTCTTCCCGAAATCGTCAAGCTTGAAGAGTGTAGCGCCGCCTTCCACTTGTGTTTGTACTAATATTGGAGGAGTCACTTCATAGTATCCTCTATCAAAGAAGTGGTCTCTAAAACACCTGGTAACCACTGACCATGATTTTAAGATTTTGGACATGTTTTCTCCTCGGATCATCATGTGCCTGTTGTTAAGCTGATCGTCACCATCAGACTCTCCGTTGATCAGGTTATCAGTTCCTCCAGCAGGGGCCTACCCAATTAGTTCCCAGAAGTCACAGTTCAGCTCGGGGCCCCCTGGAGCCTGTTTCCCCTTTGGCATGAGATTTAGAGTACCACACACTGCGGCACTGCTCTCGGTGGACAGAACAACCCGTTGTAACACTGACACAGTTCATCCGACAAGACACACTGCAGATAACCTGTACCATCCCGCAACACCAAAAACATTAAACTCTTTCCTTGCCTCCGCAGCTTACGGACCCAGCCAAACACCTGTACCCTTTGGCCTCTGTGGGCTTCTAATGCATGAATCTTCACACATTTTGGCTTGGGAAGACTTGGATCATTTTTAATGGTAACCTTCTTTGCTTCCTCCAGGTTCTTTTCTCTTTGCAAATTGTCTTCTGCCTCTTTTTTTTCCCGGGATTCACTCTTCATTTGTTCCCTATGCCACATTTTTTTAATGTTCTTCATCTGTGATTTGGAAATAATATCCACCTCTCATTTTCTTTTTGTGAATCCACATAAATGGTGGGAAACAGTTCTTTTCCTACTGTCATCAGAGCCTTTAGACCTGTTTTGAAAGGTTTCTCCTTGGTTTCCATCACTTGTAGCATAATTTCTTTCTGGATCTGAGACATATAGTTCTCTATCTTGTCCAGTTTCCCAGGGTCGGGAATTCCAGAGCTGCTTAAATGGGGGGTTGGGCTCAACGTCTTGATACTGAACAAAAACGGTGGGTTTCTATCTGATGTGCATAACAGCCAGCCCATGACACCTTGGTTCCAGAAGGCTGACGACGTTCAACGTTTCTCTCAGCTGGAAGGGCACATGGCGAACATGGTGGCGTCTGCTGGCTTTCTCGTGGCTCTACCAAAAATAGCTCCAACCTTTCACTTTTAACCAGTTTGTGTTTATGAATTTATGGTGAGTCTCCTGTAAACAATACATAGTTGCTCATGCCTTTTTTTATCCATTTTACCAATCTTTCCCTTTTACCTGGAGATCTTAATCCATTTATATTTAAAGTAACTAATGATAATGCAGGGATTTCTTCTGCCATTTTGCTGTTTGGTCTTTGTAATTCTTACACTTTTTTTGTCCCTCAATTCTTCCACTAATGCTTACTTTCATATGTATTTGATTTTTGCACTGCACTATTTCACATCCCTTCTTATTTCCTCTTATGTATTTTTCAGATATTTCTTTGTGGTTACCATGGAGCTTCAATTTAACATCTATAATAATCATGTTTGATTTGATACCACAGCATACAAAAACACTGTACCTCTATCCCAACTTTCACCCCACTTTTTCATTGTACCTGTTGCAAATTATACCTTTATATATTCTATTTTCAAAAGCATAGATTTGTCTTTACGTTTTATGCATTTGCATTTTGATACCTGTAAGAGGTAAAAAAGTGGAGTTACATACCTAAATATTTAATAGAACAATGCTGGCATTTATAATTACCTATATGGTTGCCTTTACTAGGGGTATTTATATCTTCATGCTGCTTTGATCTACTGTCAGTGTCCTTTCCTTTGTTCTGAAGAACTCCCTCTAGCACTGCCTGTAGGGAAGGTCTAGTGGTGATGAACTCCCTCAGCCTTTGTTTATCAGGGGGTGTGTTAATGCCTCCCTCATTGAAAGTCAGGCTTGCTGGATCATAAACTTTTGGCTGGCAATTGTTTTCTTTCAGCATTTTAAATATTTTTTCTCAATGCCTACATGCTTCCATAGTTTATGGTGAGAAATGGGCACATAACATGTTGCTTTTGTCTTGCAATTGTCAGAACTCTCTCCTTGTCCTTGGCATTCAATAGTTTGACTACTATGTGTCTGGACTTAGCTGTCTTTGAATATATCCTGTTTGCGGTTCTGTTGGGCTTCTTGAATGTGCATGTGCACGTGAATGTCTTTCATTAAATTTGGGAGGTTTTTTCCCTATTAGTTGTTTGAGTAGTCCTTCTGGCCATTTTTCTCTTTCTTCTTTTGGGAATCCCTTAATGAATATAGTGATGCATTCCCATAGGTCTCTTAGGATCTGTTCACTTTTTTTCATTCTTTCTTCTTTCACCTGATTTGCTTGAATCATTTCAATTGCATTGTCTATGAGTTCAATGATTTTTTTCCTCTGCCAACTCCATTCTTCATTACAACCCTATAGGGAATTTTTCATTTCAGGTATTGTGGTCTTCCACTCCACTATTTTGTTTGGCTCCTTTTTAAAGATTTCCATCTCTTTGTTGGGATTCTTGTATTGTTCATTCATTGGATTCCCAATATACTTTAGTTACCTCTCCATTTTTCCTCCTTGAGCATACTGTGGATTTTTCTGTCTTCCTCTTCTTCTTTTTTTTTGGTTAAGTCCAAAGTCTAGTCTTCTTCACAATGGTTTCTGAGTTTTTATCTTGTTCTTTTGGATGGGGCATCATTTCCTATTTCTCTCTTCTCCTGGTAATATTTTGTTTCATACAGAGATCCGGATTATAAATCTTTGCCAAAGAAAATCATTAAATGTTTGAATGATAATCTGGGCCTCATTAAATTTGCAAAGCTGTAGGAGATATTAAATAATTATTATTGTGGTGAACCTCTAAATTTTGAGGTATTTTGTTACACAAAAATACATAGCTAATACATCTGTGAATACTTATTTAATTTAAATTTACTGTCTATACCTAACAATATCTGATGCACAGTTTTCTGGTATGAAATGCAAAACTTTACAGATTCAAACATTTAATGATTTTCCTTGGCAAAGATTTATAATCTACAAAGAAACTCTCACTTTAACAACTCAATTTAGAAATAGATATGTAAACAGAGACATAATTCATTACTGGATATTTCTCCTCCGCTTTGGACATTAATCAGCATTTGGAGGTTGAAAAAGACATTTACACAGATAACATGTAGTTGGGTCTTTTAGATGAGTAAATTGTAGTTCCCAGAATTTGCCATTAAGCCAAGAACAGGTGAAAGTCTATAAGGGGCTCAGACAAGAGTATTGAAATGAGATGTTGTGGTTTTAATAAGAATATTCCATATAATGAGTGTTCCTATAAATCAAGTCACTGCTTACAAACAGTTCTTAGCTCCATTATATTGTGAAAGTCCAAGACAACTTCACCTCTATTAATTTAAGTACTTTTTGCCCCAGTTCTAAAAATAAGATTTATACCATTTTTGTTTTTCCACTATTTTTTCCACTGTATTCCCATTCCAATTATTAAGTTCATTCTTTGTTTTTCCTACTGCCCAGACTTTTAAAAAATTATTTATAAACAATAGAAATAATTTATATGTGCAAAGATTATGACCAGATGTTAATATGCTAAAAACATTACCAATTTTTAAAATGCAATAATTTTGGTCAAACAAAGTACTTCCCTACAGACAGAAGTTGGACCTATGATTCTTCCTTTGCCCAGTAATGAACACTGCCACCCAGTAAAAATAAAAGGAGCTTCAGAAAGCCAAAGTGAGAGCCAGACAATATTCTGTATATGAAGCTACTTGCCTTTGGATCCAACTTACTGTTACTGGATTTATGGAACACTCTGCATCGATGGCATTTTGTTGGGATCCACACTTGTGGTGAGGCCACTGGATCCCCATCTTGTACTTATGAGATGAAAAGCACTTACTGAGTGCTGTGTGCTGACAATTATTTCTTTATAGCATTTTACTTCATTTACCCCACACGGTCAGATTTACTCACTCATTGATTTTTGTCAAACAAACATGTAAGTGTTATGGTGGAATGGAAATGTGAATATGTTCAGACTTCTGCTTTACTGAGATGTTTCATCTACTTCTCTAAAGCTTTTTAATGTCTTTACTAAATAAAGCAGTTGAACCATGTAATTGACCTGCCTAAGATTTCTCCCAGATAGTAAACTGAAAATGTCTTTTGGCCTCAGTTTCCATCTATAATTCCTCTATAATTTCAATCTATAATCCATATCACCAGAGGCCATGTCAGATGAATGGTCTGAAGTTATCCTCCTTTTTTTGTTCCCACCCTTACCTTTTTACATTTGGTATGATAAGGATTTACAGGAATAGAGCCAATAACAGGAAGTGTGATCTTGCTTATCTGAGGTTATAAATCTTGAAAGATACATGCAGGTTTTGTTTCCAAGAGAACTGGGAAGTGCATCTTCCTTGGGGTGTTTTGCAATAGGTTAAAGTGGTGTTTTGCACAGCCTCTGGGTTGGATGCAACCCACACAAGAGGGCTCAACCTGAGAAAGAACTTCAGCACCTGGGGCTCTAACTCTAGCCCTCATCCCTTTTCCCTCACCCCAAATTCGTAGGCTCGCCTTTCCCGCAGCAGACAGCAATCACTGGAGAAAGAGTGTGCTCCATTAGGTTTTAAATTGTGGAAATGCTTGGCCCTGTTTTTGAAGCAAATGCGCAGATGAATTTGAAAGGCAGAAAGAAAGAGAAAAAGAGACAGGAAAGAAGGAAGGAAGAAAAGAAGAGAAAAGAAAGGGATTCAGATGGGCTATTTGTTCCCTTGATGGAATGTATTTAATCATTTTCCCTAAGATATCTCCAAGATATGAATGGTAACAGGATGTTTATACCAGAGATAAGATTGGATTGAAATCCTAGTTCACTCTGGGAGCTAATAAAAGTAAAGATTTGGATTCAAGTATCACTTTCTCCTAGAAGCACACGAACAAGGAAATGGGGGGATCAAAAGGGCAGCAGCAGTATTGTAAGCACTTTATCTGAAACATAAACATTACTGGAGTGCATTTTGGACCAAATTACCTCTCAGATCTGAGATGTTAGCATTCCTGCCCCACTTAAGCATGCCGATTTTACAGAGGCTTTGAGGAGGGTTAATCAGGGGGCTGGAGACCTGATAAAAGGATCTTACCTCAAGGGCTAATATAACTCAAGCAATTAAAAGGCATCCTACTGAGGAGGACCTCATAAAAGTCAAAATCCCTGGACTAGAGACCCACCCCCCACTAAAAAAATCACAGGCAAATGGGGCATATATCACTCCATTCCAGAAGATAATTCCTTCACCTTTTTCTTGCTAACAGGCACAGTACAGATGAACCATGCCCAATTTAGACTTGGATTATACCTTGAACATACCATGGAAACCTCTGGGTTTTTTTGTTTTGTTTTGTTTTGTTTTTCCTACCTCGAACTATAGGAGGATGGATAAGAGAGTAGTGCTGTCTAAAATCAGAGGGCACACCTGTATGGGAATCTGATTTTTAAAATAATGACATGAGACAAATGATGAAGAAGAAAACATAAGATAACCACTTAGAAAGCTGGGCATTCTGCATGACTTAAAGGTCTCCAGCAATATTCTACAGACAGAAAAAAATAAATACTACCTCTAGTTCCAATATGATATAGCTGGATCCCAGCTTGTCAGTGGAATTTGCTATCCCTATATCCACCATGAAACACCATGGTGAAACAGTAACTTTTCTGGGGGCAGAGACCTGCTTTTTCTTCCAAAATGAAATTGATTGTGAAATTACTTTTTTCCCATTCATTTTAGGTTACTCTGATGACCACCTTCCCCAAAGCACTCTTGTTAGTAAGTGGAGAAGTGGGCCATTACAACAGACCTCACCCCCTCCTCTTCTTTTTAGAATGTCCTCAACAAAGAAGGCAGTTAGTGGCTATTACCAATTAAGGAGAGGCAGTTTAAAGTATCAGCAATTGTATTCTTTAAGACGTGTTGTTGGAAGAGCTCAGCACATAGAACCTTGACTGCAGGACTGATGTGTGTGCGGGGCAGGATCACTTGGTTGCTAATTCTACAGCTTTACTAATGGATAAAGAGACAAGGATGACTTTGAAACCCAAACTTCACAAAGCTGTAAATTGGTTGAAAGTGTTGCTTCCAACCGTAGTAGCCAAAAAGTTGCTCAGCCAGTGTGCTACTTTGTTCATTTTGTCTGTTTCTGACCCAATCTGGAAATTCTTTCTGCTGGAACTCTTCTTGGATTAGTAGTTTTGGTTAACCATGCATTTTACTTGCCATGAAAAAGAGATGTTCTAGGAAAGATGAGAACAAACAAATAAATGACTTGGCCGAGGGCAGGTTAAAAATTCCCAAGAATAAAAATACAAATTAAAACTTCAACTGTGCTAGATTGTGCATTAGTTAAGACTAGAGGATTTAAGTTTTCAAATGGTATAGCTTCTGTTAGCTGTCTTTAAGAATTCTTCTCATCTTCACTCCATTTACTTCTGCTCCTTGCTTCTTACAGACATTTGTTAGATCAGAGTCATTTCCATACTGCCTTAACAGTAAGGGGAGATTGGGAAAGTAATAAGTAAATGCTACCCATCACCATCATGATTTGATTTTGTGCAAAGACCCATCCACATGTTGAATGCTTGCACAGATCTGGCAGAAATACTATATTTAGATTGAAACAAGAATCTAGGCCTTTGCGCCAAACTAACATCAGTTCTTTTCTCCTGTTTTCAACACTCTAAAATCTTCTTGCCCCTTGCACAGCTGCACGGTGTCTCTTCTGTGGCCCCATTCTCCACTGTCTATGCATAACTCAGTTGCTTGGTGGGGTCACCTACTTCTCGTCCTACCCAAGAGCAACAGAAATAGGAGACTTGGGAAAAAAAGTGGACAGAGGGAGTTCACACATAGCTTAATAACTTCTGGAATCCATAGTCCTAGTTTTAAAAAAAGACACAAAACAAAACGAAAATGCACACTCTGCCTGCCAGCCATCACACCACACAGAAACAGCATTCTACTGAACAAAGCAGCGACTCTCTCAACCATGGGGAGAGCCAATTTCCCTGGAGGAGTTTCTAGTTTAATGAAAGAGATAAAACAAACACATGCAAAGTGACACAAGAATCCTTCCAAAGATAAATAAGTTTAAATCAAATACCTTGCCAAATATGTAAGTAAATGCAGAGGGCTTGTGGAGTTACAAGAAAAATAGACCATCAAGGAGAAGAGTAAGGAGGATAATTTTAGATACATCACACTGTGCTTAGATTTTCACTCCTTTATGTTAGTGTTGTCATATTTTGCCATAAATATACACCTTACTCTTCTGTGTCTATAGTTCCTATTTGGTTATTTTTTTTCAGCTATATAACAAGAAATCCTTCTATACAGTTGAAATGATTTGCCCCTATGAACAGGAATAAGCCAATGATGCCTGCTCTCAAAATTTCTATTCAAGATTGTCTGGAAGGTTTTAATTTAGGGAAATTAGGAAAGAAAAGGAAATAAAAGGCATCCAGACTGAAAAAGAATAAGTAAACTATCTCTGTTTGCAGATGACATAATCTTTTATGTAGAAATCCAAAGGAATTCACCAAAAAGCCATTCAAATGAATAAATCTATTCAGCAAGGTTGCAGGATACAAGGTTGTTCTAGTTTGCTAGCTGCTGGGATGCAATATACCAGAAATGGAACGGCTTTTAACAAGGGGAATTTAATAAGTTGCTGGTTTACAGTTCTAAGGCCGAGAAAATTTCCCAGTCACAACAAGTCTATAGATGTCCAATCAAAGGCATCCAGGGAAAGATACCTTGGTTCAAGAAGGCTGATGAAGTTCAGGGTTTCTCTCTCAAGTGAGAAGGCACATGGCGAACACAGTCAGGGCTTCTCTCTCGGCTGGAAGGACACATGGCAAACATGGCGTCATCTGCTAGTTTTGTCTCCTGGCTTCTGGTTTCATGAAGCTCCCCAGGAGGCATTTTCCTTCTTCATCTCCAAAGGTCATTGGCTGGTGGACTCTCTGCTTGGTAGCGTTGCTCTCTCTGAATCTCTCATTCTCCAAAATATTTCCTCTTTTATAGGACTTCAGAAACTAATCAAGACCCACTCATATGGGTGGAGACATGTCATCCCCTAATCCAGTTTAACAACCATTCTTGACTAAATCACATCATCCAGGGAGATGATCTCATTACAGTTTCAAACATACAGTATTGAATAGAGATTATTCTACCTTTATGAAATGGGATTTATATTAAAACATGGCTTTTCTTAGGGAGCACACTTCCTTTCAAACCAGCACAAAGGTCAATATACAGAACATATGTATTTCTTTGTACTGGTAATAAACAATCTGAAAATAAGAAAAATTTCCTCTGATACTAACACCCAAAGAACCTGTGTTTTCAGTTCAAGGTTTGCTTGTCCCCTCTCTCTGGTCTGGAATTAGAAATAAAAGGGTGGCACTTGCAGTAAGACTTGAAAGAAACTTTGAGCAAGGAGTTGTCAAACTAGGGAAGTAGGAGTAAAAGTCTCAAAATGGGGCGGCTGCCGTGGCTCAGCAGGCAGAGCTCCGACATGCCATGCTGGAGGTCTGGAGTTCGATCCCTGGTGCCTCCTGCCCATATGCAAATTAAAAAAAAAAAAAAAGTCTCAAAATGAGGAGCAGGTTATAGCTGCTTATAAAGGCAATTATGGGGATTCAAAGTGGGAAGTTACAATAATTGACTGGCATTTAAGTTTTTTTTTATATAGGGGAGTCTTACAAAGTGGGGAACAAATATACTTTGGTTAATACAGCATATTTGTCCATTTTTAACAGTCTTTCCTTACCAGACTAATACAGGCAAATCACTAACTACTGCAAAAATTGCAACTTTATTAAACTACTCTACTTCATCAATTTTTATCTTAGATAAATCCCTGCCATTTCTTGGAAAGTGACTGCACTCGCAACTCCCAATGCAAGTGGCCATTTTACTTTTATTTAACATTGAATATGTGAACTTACATATACAAATTAGGGAACTGAAGGCATAAGAAGGGAAGTGAGAACCACTTACACAAAGAAGCCGGGATTTAGCCGAATCCTTCATTCCTAATTCAGTAAATGTGAACTGCACTCTTTGTGACTATAGATCCTTCATTATAACTCCTTCTCAGACACAATTATTAGGTCTCCAAACTCAAGCTATATGAATAAGAATTCTTAGAGGTGATTAAAAAAAATAACCTCAAAGTCAAATCTGGAGTGTTTTGCTTCTCCCTGTGATACCAGAATTTTGAACCAGTATTGTCAGTTCAAGGTTTGCTTGCCCCCCTCACTGGTCTGGAATTAGAAACAAAGGATGGCAGCTGCAGTAAGACTCTCTGAAGTTACATCATCTGTCAGTAGAGATTTTGAAAATGGAAATATTTCTTGGAAATATAATTTACCTGTCTTAATAATATGAGCTGGAATTAAAGAAGAGAACATTTTAACATACAACAAAAGCCCCCATTTCCACCCCTTCAGAACATGTGGATCTGCTTTACAAAGTTATACAGTTTCCACTTCACAGAAGAGGAGGGAATAGAGGGGAAAGGCAATTACAAAATACTGTGGGGTGAACTTATTTCATAAAAAAAAATTGCCTCTCCATAACCCAGAGGAACACATAGAATGGAATTTATTAAAGGCACACTTCAGAAATAAAACTACACATTTTGGCCATACAGCATCTTGCAATAGCAAAAGGTACTATATAGGTCCTACCCCTGTATGTTCTTTTAAGTTGAAGTGTTGTACCGCCATTAGGGAGTCTTAGTCCTTCTCTTCCTAGACATAGTTTATTTCTCTAAAGTCCATCAACTAAGGCATTTTGTGTAAGGAGTTCTTCTCACATCTTAATACATGTGTATATATATATATATCACTGGGAGATCTTGATAAAATGCAGGTCCTGATTCAGTAAGTTTGGAGTGGGGTCTGAGAATCTACATTTCTTAGGCAGTCCATAAGCCACACCTTCAGTAAGAAGGGTTCCAGCCATTTATTTTCACATGGAATTGTGTTTCAATTATTCCTTGAGAATGAATTAGCACCCTCAACTAGACTCTGAGTCTCTTGAATACATAGACAATTTCTTTTCTATCTTTTATTTGCCTCCACCCCCTAACACAATAATCACTAGCCTTGTCAAAAAAAAGTATCTGCCAGTTGGCTCAGCTAGAAACAGGGAAAGATGTAAAAATCAATCACAGCATCCTGGATGGTTTATGGTTGAATTGTGGCAACTAGAGGATCATTTTTATTTATTGTCTCAGTGACATAATTATAATTGCACCAACTGATTCTTGTTAGTCTTTATGAAATGATGTCTTGGGACGCAAATAAGTTGTCAAGAAAAAAGGCAGACTGAGACGACCCGATGACAAGAAACTGCTGTTCTCCCACTGTTACCACTTGGAAAATTCTGGATGATAAAATAGCCAAGCTTGAAAGAAAGAAAAGGAAATTTGCCTGGGCCCACAGACGTAAATGAAAGCTGATGCTGTGATGATGTATTTGGGTATCAGAGCAGTGTTATGCCCTACTGGGTGGGAGAGGGGTTTTTACACAAATCCAGCAACAGAACAAGTGGCATTTGATCGTCGTGGAAATGTGCTGTCCTTATCTCCCTTCATGAAGCATCATGTTGCCCAGTTTCTAGGAGTGTGGTTAGCTAATGACCTTCAGGTCTTAACCTTATGAGGTTTGCCTCATCTTTTGAACCTGGGGTGGTCCCAGCCAAGGAATGAGTATGAGGGTGTGGCCCTTTCTCCTCACTGTGAGAGTCATCTAAGGGGCCATCTTGTCCTGGAGACCCCTGGCGGGCAGGCAGAGTCCTTTAGATCCCTTTGGAAGTCAGGTGGTTCACTCCCCAGCCCTTCCTCCTCCTGTTTCTGCTCACTAGGGTTACTCCCCAGTAAATCAGTAAATGCCTTTTTTTTTTTGAGTACCATTTACATACATAAATTTGCATTAATTACTTTTACAATATCGTGCTACCATCACCATTTTCCATTACTAAAACTTTTTCAACATCCCAAATAGAAACTCTCTACCCATTAAGCAATAATGCCCCATTCCCCTCACCTAACCCCTTACCCTAGAGAAATAAAACACATGTTCACAAAAAGGCTTGTAGAAGACTGTTCCTATTAGCCTTATTATAATGATAAAAAACTGTTGAAAGCCCAGGTCTCCATCAATAAGAGGAGGGACAAGCTAACTGTGGCACACCTAGACACTTTTACTCAGCAATGAAAAGGAAAGAACAACTGATACAAGCAACTATATGGATGGATCTCATGAGCATCATACTAGCAATGCAAAATGGTACAGCCCCTGTGGAAAGCAGTTAAATGTTAAATGAAGAGCTACTATATGGCCCATCAATTCCTCTCCTAGGCATATACCCCCCAAAATAGAAAACGGGACTCAAACAGATACCAAGTGTGCTGGTTTGAAAGGAAGTATGTCCCCTAGAAAAGCCATGTTTTAATCAAAATATCATTCCATAAAGGTAGAATAATCTCTATTCAATACTGTATGTTTGAAACTGTAATCAGATCATCTCCCTGGATGATGTGATTTAGTAAAGACTGGTTGTTAAACTGGATTAGGGGAGCTTCATGAAACCGGAAGCCAGGAGACAAAGCTAGCAGATGACGCCGTATTTGCCATGTGCCCTTCCAGCCGAGAGAGAAGCTCTGACTGTGTTCACCATGTGCCTTCTCACTTGAGAGAGAAACCCTGAACCTCATCAGCCTTCTTGAACCAAGGTATCTTTCCCTGGATGCCTCAGATTGGACATTTCTATAGATTTGTTTTAATTGGGACATTTTCTCGGCCGTAGAACTGTAAACTAGCAACTCATTAAATTCTCCTTTTTAAAAGCCATTCCATTTCTGGTATATTGCATTCCAGCAGCTAGCAAACTAGAATACCAAGGTTCATAGTGATATCATCCACAATAGCCAAAAAGTGGAAACAACCCAAGCACCCATCAACAGATGAATGGATAAACAAAATATGATCCAGAGAGACAACAGAATATTATTCCACTGTAAGAAGGAATATAGTTCCAAAGCATGCTACAACATGGATGAGCCTTGAAAACACTCTGCTGAGTGAAATAACTCAAGCACATTAGGACAAATAGTATATGATTTCACTTACATGAAATATCTAGAAAAAGCAAATTCATAGAGACAGAAAGTAGATTAGCATTCACCAGGGGATGTGGGACAGGGAGATTTGTTGCTTATTGGGACAGAATACTTGTAACTTTTAGAAATGTAAAGAAAAAAGAAAAGCAGTGCTCCTCCCATTTCTACCATCATCTACCCTGGCATGCTTTTCAGACAGGCAAGTAAACCCTAGAAAAGAAAAAGCCCCATGATGTGTCTGCACTGGGTTTCTGTGCCCCTGGTGTGGCATAGAAGAGGCAGCAGCCAGAAGCCAGAGGTGTTGCGCCCATGGGCATCTCAGCAGCATCTTGGCTACACTGATGGCCAAAGACCAGACAGGGGAACCTCCTGCCCAATCAGTACTTTGCTAAATGCCATTAATTGTAGCTTAACCCTGGGAAGAACCATCGTTGAGTTTTTATTTTTGAGATATACATTTTTTATTGTGAAATATAACATACACACAAAGAAACAATACATTTCAAAGTACATTTTAACAAATAGTTATAGAACATATATCAAAGTATGGTATGGGTTACAGTTTCACAATTTCAGGTTTTTCTCTCTAGTTGCTCCAAAACACAGACACTAAAAGAAATATCAATATAGTGATTCAGCAGTCATACTCATTTGTTAAATTCTGTCTTCTCTGTTATAATTCCTCCTTCTCCTTTGATGTTCTCCCAATCTTTACATATTTGGGCTATGCCCATTCTAACTTCTTCATGTTGGAAAGGGGTGTTGATAATATAAGATAGGGGATGGAACTTGTTGACATTCTTGGAGAGGCTGGTCCCTCTGGGTTTCAGGTCTTATCTGGCTTAGGAACCATCTGGAGGTCGTAGCTTTCTGGAATGTAAACTTAGTGCATGAAACTTTTGTAGAATCCCGGACAGAGCCCTGGGTGTTCTTTAGGGTTAACAGGAATGACGTTGGTTGGGGCCCAGTAAACCTTTTGCACTTCTAACTCTATTTCAGCATCTGCTTCTTGGAAGATGAGCTGACACAAGAATATTGGTACCTGAGCAATTGGGAGCTGGAAGGACTCCTTGGAAGGGACATCCCCCTTTCATCCAGGTGTGGCTGTTATTGATTGAATTACTTAAGCACCATCACACCCTCATTCTAGTTGGAGGTATTGGAAAGCAAATCAAAATAAAATGAACAAACCAGAAAGAAAAACAAAATCAGTGTCTTTGCCTGACATCCATGTTGATCTGAATGAGAATTGGGTTTCACCAATTAATTGTTCTCATGTGACATGGAAAGGTGAAGAAGAATTGGAGTCACTTTCAACTATTTTTGTAAACAAGGCTGTGGAACTGTAAGGTTTTCTGCAGTGGTAATCCAGTGCCTGTTCTTTACTGTCCTGGGAATGGAAAGGCAATGCAGCAGTAGAGGCAGCAGTAGTTTCTTGATTCTAGAAGCAGGCTGATGGTAGTTTCCAGGGCAGGATTACTTTGTTCGTCTGTGGTCATTTCTAGAAGCCACTTCTTCAATTCTTCCAACCTAATTCACTATATTAAACCCTTTCCTGTATGTTACACTGAACCCCAAATGATATTCCAAAGAAGCAATAAAAACCTTACAAGCAACCTAGGACCATGATTTTCCCCAGAGAGAAACAGAATCCCTAAGCCAGCCCTATATTCAGGTGTAGGAGACCTGTAGGAACAGCAAGTCCAAACCTTGACCTGACGATTGGTTCAGAAACAGTAAAACTACCCAGACCCTGGCGAAAGAAAATTTGCAAAGCATTCTGAAGATCCCTTTACAATCCATGGAATCCCACAGTAAAAGCAAATTGTGTTGAAGGCAATAGCACAATTCAAAGTTACCCCAGGAGGAAACCTTGGGAATGAACCAAGGAACAGAAATCACACTGCCAAGAAGTAGAGAAACTAAGGCAAGTTGAAATATTCCTTTATTTTAATAAAAATAGAAAAATAAAGAAACGCAGGACAGCATAGAAGAAAAAACGCATTTGAAAATTACCAAATGGAAGTTCTAAGCCAGCTTTTTTTTAAATCAGTAAATGATAATTTTCAAAAAAAATAGGTAAAATCTTGGCTCTCATACAAATATGAAAATAAAAATATGTTAAGGGGTTTAATTCATGAGGGTACCAGGCAGATGTTATAACTACTTCAAAAGAGAATATGAAAAACAGATGCAACCTATAGAAAAGGAAAATTGAAATAAATGTGAAAAAAAGAGGGCAAAATAGGTTTTTCCACTGTGGGGCAAGGAAGTAAACTAATTCTGCACTGGACAGGTCAGGGTTTGTTTTCCTATTGATAGAATTATTTTTCATTGCTGTAAGTTTTCTATAATTTACAGAGTTATACATTAGCTTTCATAGAATCAGAGCTATTAAAGTGGGGGGTATCCTCTTGAATCTAAAAGAAGCATGGTTTTTCAATGAAATACTTTTTTTTTTTGCCACAAAACCCAAGGCATTGGAAATAAATGCTAAATAGACTAAGCCACCAATGAGAAATTTAGTAGTTGGAAGACAGATCTTACAAAATCACCCCAGATGCAGCATTGCAAGATGAAATACTGGGAAATATACAAAGGAGTTTGAGAGATATAAAGGGTAAAATCAGAAGCCCTGGTATATTGTAGGGCAAGGGAATTTCTGAAAAATGAAAAATTTAGGTCAAACTGCTTATGAATATAGATTTAAAATTCTTAAATTATTAGCAAAGTCAATTTGAGCAATTCATAAAAGTTTATAACGAATAAAGATCCAGTAGCATATAAAGCATGAAGGAAAGTGTCATTTAGTATTAGAAAAAAATCTATTAAGGTAATTTCTTCTTGACTGATTGAAGATGGAAGCTCATAT
>PVIY010046469.1:0-18464 GCA_004026745.1 Myrmecophaga tridactyla | reverse complement strand
TCTTTATAAATGTAATTTTTTATAAACTTTTTTATTAATTAAAAAACTTAACAAAAGAACATTAAAATATCATTCCATTCTACATATACAATCATAATTCTTAATATTATCACATAGTTGCATATTCATCATTTCTTAGAACATTTGCATCGATTTAGAAAAAGAAATAAAAAGACATCAGAAAAAGAAATAAAACGATAATAGAGAAAAAAAGATTATACCTACCATACCCCTTACCCCTTGCTTTCATTTATCACTAGCATTTCAAACTAAATTTATTTTAACATTTGTTGCCCCTATTATTTATTTTTATTCCATATGTTCTACTCTTCTGTTGATATAGCAGCTGAAAGGAGCATCAGACACAAGGTTTTCACATTCACAGAGTCTCGTGAAAGCTATACCATTGTTCAGTCATCATCAAGAAACATGGCTACTGGAACACAGCTCTACATTTTCAGGCAGTTCCCTCCAGCCTCTCTGCTACATATTGATCCCCCTATTATTTATTTATTTTTAATCCATATGTTTTACTCGTCTGTTGATAAGATAGATAAAAGGAGCATCAGACAAAAGGTTTTCACAATCACAGTCACATTGTGAAAGCTGTATCATTTTCCAATCATCTTCAAGAAACATGGCTACTGGAACACAGCTCTACATTTTCAGGCAGTTACTTCCAGGCTCTCCATTACACCTTAACTGAAAAGGTGATGTCTTTTCAGTGCATAAGAATAACCTCCAGGATAACCTCTGGACTCTGGAATCTCTCAGCCATTGACACTTTATTTTGTCTCATTTTGCTCTTTCTCCTTTTGGTTGAGAAGGTTTTCTCAATCCCTTGATGCTGAGTCCTAGCTCATTCTATGATTTCTGTTCCATGTTGCCAGAAAGGTCCACACCCCTGGGAGTCATGTCCCATGTAGACAGGGGGAGGGTGGTGAGTTTGCTTGTCATGTTGGCTGAGAGAGAGGCCACATCTGAAGCAACAGAAGAGGTTCTCTTGGGGGTGACTCTTAGGCCTAATTTTAAGTAGGCTTGACTTATCCTTTGTGTGGTTAAGTTTCATATGAACAAATCCCAAGATTGGGGGCTCAGCCTATAGCTTTGGTTGTCCACACTGCTTGTGAGAATATCAAAAATTCTCTACTCGGGGAAGTTGAATTTTCCTCCTTTCTCACCATGCCCCCAAGGGGACTTTGCAAATACTTTTTTGTTCACTGCTCAAATCATGACAAGCCCTTCTTCATCACTCTTTGATTTTTCTTCTTAAATATAGACCGTACCCCTGCCAAATCACTTACTCAAATATTTGTCTGTCTTCTAGAATGTAGTTGCGTGAAAGTAGAAAGTAAGCTCTTTTTTTTTTTTTTCCGTTGCCTTGGTGCAGCCCTAGAATATTGCCTGGGACAGAGTAAGGGCCTTAATATCAGTTAAATGAATGGCCTGCATGATTTGGCTTTTATTTGTCTCTCCAACCTCATTTCTTGACATTTTTCTCTGTAATCACTACTTTCTGTTCACGCTGCCCTTCTTGTTATGCTTATCTCTTCATCCTGTTCTATACCTTGATAACTCCTTTAATTCTTCAGGCTTCAGCTTAAATGCCATATCCTCAGAGATACTTGCTTTGACCACAATCCAGTATAAAGCTAGGTACCCTTTTTATACTCTCAGTATCGATAGATGCATTTGCCATAAGTTTATTTGAATGATTATGTACTTAATATCCATCTCTTTTCCTAGACTGTAATCTCTGTGTCTTGTTTATTGTTGTATCTGTGGCATCTAGCCCAGAGCATCATACATGGAAAGCACTCAGTAAGTATCTGGCAAATGAACAGGGCAGTTCTTAATTTGTAGATCTTCCACAAGTATTTGGATACAGTAAATCTTTGACTTAAATTATTTTAAGTATTTGAAGCAAAAATCTTTTCATTTCTTCGTTTTTTTCTTATGTGTGTGTGTTTGTAGATACTGCCATTTTGTAACATTATAAAAATTATTTTTTTGCCCTATGATTTACTTTGGTGTTATATAAATAAATTCTCAATCAACAAAAAATATTATTAAAAAAATTTTTCTTATGAACAGGCATTCAAATCAGCAGAAAAGAAAACAAAACAAACACTAAAAGAAGTCCAAACAGTTACCTCTATTCAGAAAGCAAGAAAAGTGTATTGGTAAGTGTTTTTACCTTTTTAAAATTGTTTTTATTTTAATCAAAACTATACGTCTACGTTTAAAAGATCAAGCAGTCCTATAAAGCTTGTTTCCAAAACCATTAGCCTGCAGTTCTTTACATCCACACCTATAGCCTGCTCCCCTAGGGAAACACTTCTCACTTTTTAGGTTATTCTTTTGGTATTTAGGTATTTATTTCCATTTCTCTTAATAATATGCTTATATTGCTTCTTCACTTTTTTTGCGTGTTAGACCCCATCTGTTGACATCCCATTATGGAAGATGAGGATTTACTCTCATTCCACCTGTACTCCATCATGTACACACATAACTGCATGGCCTCCTGTGTACTTACAGTATAATTTTGTCAGGATTGGTATTCAGCATTAACATTAAGAATATTAAAGTTCTAGTCATAGTTGACCCGTGTAATATATTCTGTGCTTTCTTTCCTCCTCAGGTTTTTGCCTTTTTTTTTTTTGCTTTTTTCTGTGTTCTTATCACTAATTTGTCTTCAGATTCATCTCTGAATGTGTTCAAATACATTGGAAATCTATCATTTTCAGCTGGACATCTTCCAGAAGTCTCTCCAGGAACTTTTTAACCTATTTTATTCTAGACTGGTTGCTCTCTAAGCATCTTAAGATCTCACTTTTTTGTTATTCTGGAAGCTCTCTTTACGTACACTCTGTTGGTTTCCACGTCCTGGATCTTATACTTCTTTCTTGATTAAAGGAGTATCTGTTTCAAAAACTTCATGAGAAGAGGTGTAAAGGAGGTACAATTTTTGAGATCTTGAATGTGCAAAAAAACTGTTTGCCTTTTATACATTTGGCTGGATATAGATTCTAATTTAAAAGTATGTGTTCTTCAGACTTTGAAAAGGCATTGTTCTGTTGTCATAACATTCAAAGTTGATCTTGTGAAATTTGTTGCTATTTTGATTTTTTTGTATTTT
Source organism: Myrmecophaga tridactyla (assembly GCA_004026745.1). Classification (NCBI taxonomy): domain Eukaryota; kingdom Metazoa; phylum Chordata; class Mammalia; order Pilosa; family Myrmecophagidae; genus Myrmecophaga; species Myrmecophaga tridactyla. The sequence continues at coordinate 15,322 of PVIY010046469.1, read as the reverse complement.
GAGAAACTTATTTTTGCTTTTCTATGAGCTTATAGGATCTCTTTGTTTTCTCTTCAGTTTTCTGAAATTCTGCAGTGATGTGGGTTGGTGAGGATGTTTCATTCATTGTGCTGGATACTCTTTGGGCTCTTTTAATTTAGAAACTTTCAGTTCTAATAAATTTTTTGAAATATTTCTTAGAAAATTTTTTTTTTAAAACTATTTTTATTTATTTATTTATTTTTTAATTATATGGGCAAGCACCGGGAAACGAACCCGGGTCCTCTGGCATGGCAGGCAAGCGTTCTTGCCACTGAGCCACTGTGGCCCATTTCTTAGAAAATTTCATGCCCATTGTTTTTCTTTTATCTTTTTCCTAGACACATTACTGTTTAGATATGGGACCTCCTGAACTAATCTTCTAATTTTCTTATATTCTCTGTTTTTTACCTCTCTCTTTTATTCTACATTCTGAGAGATTTCTTCTATTTTTTTCAAGCCTTCTACTAAATTTTAATTTAAACAAATTTTTACTTCTACTGAATTTTTTTATTTCTTCCTATCATGTTTTTAATTTTAAGAGCTCTTTTTTGGTTCTTGGTTCCTTTTTTATAAGTTCCTGTTCTAGTTCTTCATAAATCTCTGAGAATAGTTATAATGTATTACAAGTTTTCTAGTATAATCTTCTTGAAGGTCTCTGTTTCCTTCAGGTTATTTTGTTTTCTGTTTGTTGGCTTTGTCTCCAGCTTTCATATTTGAGATGTTCAGTAATGTATAGTGATCCTTTATTATTTGCTTACATTGTGTAGTAGCATTGAAATGATGATCAGAAGTTCTCTGTGAATGGGTGGGCTTGTAAGATGATCTTTGTGGGCCATTTTGTGTGGAAACCTTGGTGTCATTATCTTTAAATTTTTAGTCTTGAGCTGATCACTCATGCTTGGAACATGAATATCTGGCTTGCCAGATTTTTGGGAGCTCAGTGGCAATAAAAGGTTGGCGTTTTAAATATCCACTAATACGTAGGTTTATCTAATTGCCTTGTTTTACATATCCTTTACATATGGTAGTCCCACTTTATCAACTGTCCCAAATTTATCCCAGTGCAGATACCCTCTTGGGTACCTTTTCTAGAGAATTAACCTCTGACCTTCTTTTAGGACACAGTTAGGGTGCAGAAGGGGCAGTAGCGCACATTTTCAGAGCTAGGAAGGCCTAGGAAACTGCTTCTTGAATGGACTTTCAACCAGTTATCCTGTTTTTAACTCATGTTATTTTTTTAAAATATTTTTGTTATAAACAGTGAACTGACCAGCATTCTTGACATGGTTACCATCAGTGGCTCACATATCATCACATAGTTGTGCTTTCATTACCATGATCATTCTAAAAAATTTTTTTAGAAAATACCAAAAAAACCCACCAAACAAATACAAACATTTATAACTTTTGATCATTCCATTCTACATATATAATCAGTAATTCACAGTATCATCACATAGTTGCATATCTATCATCATGATCATTTCTTGGAACATTTGCTTCTATTTAGAAAGGGGGGGAGGGGCCAAGATGGCGGCTTCCTTAGGCCTGATTTTAAGTAGGCTTGACCTATCCTTTGTGGGGTTAAGTTTCATATGAACAAACTCCAAGACTGGGGGCTCAGCCTATAGCTTTGATTGTCTGCACTGCTTGTGAGAATATCAAGAATTCAACTTGTGGAAGTTGAATTTTCCCCCTTTCTCATCATTCCATGAAAGGGAATTTGCAAATACTTTTTATTCACTGTTCAAATCACTCTGGCATTTCTCGGGGCCTCACTCTGGACAAAGCAACAAAATCTCAAGCCCTACTCAAGGTTCCATGTAGTTATGGTGTTCAATTAAGCTGTCTACGTAAGTTATATTAGGAAATGCACTAGTCAAAATATAAATTCTGTACCAAATAAACATTTTTTGCTTTAGTCTCACAATAAGGTAAAATTTAAAAATACTAATTACCATCTATTTTCAGCACCCTGCAGTAATGACATTCCTTTATTCTTCCACAAGCAAAAACGTTTTTTAAATTTGTTCATCTAGTCACCATCATTATACACTCTAGGCATTCCTAGATTATACCATCTCAGTTTTTATCGTCTGTCTTTCTGATTTCATTTGTGCCCCCAGCCCTCCTCTCTGTATCGTTCTCACATTCAGCTTCATTCAATGTTTTAACATAATTGTGTTACAGTTAGGTAGCATTGTGCTGTCCATTTCTGAGTTTTTACATTCAGTCCTGTTGCACAGTCTGTATCCCTTCAGCTCCATTTACCCACCTCCTGATGGTCTCTGTTACCAATGAAATTCTCTAAGTTTATTCACTAATGTCAGTTCATATCAGTGAGACCATACAGTATTTGTCCTTTTGTTTTTGGCTAATCACACTCAGCATAATGTCCTCAAGGTCCATCCATGTTGTTACATACTTCATGACTTTATTCTGTCTTACAGCTGCATAATATTCCATTGTATGTATACACCACAGTTTGTTTAGCCACTCGTCTGTTGATGGACATTTTGGCTGTTTCCATCTCTTGGTGTTTGTAAATAATGCTGTTATAAACATCAGTGTGCAAATGTCTGTTTGTGTCCTTGCCCTCGTGTCCTCTGAGTAGATACCTAGCAATGGTATTATTGGGTCATATGGCAATTCTATATTTAGCTTTTTGAGGAACGGCCAAACTGCCTTCCACAGTGGTTGTACCATTTTACATTCCCACCAGCAGTGGATAAGTGTGCCTCTTTCTCCACATCCTCTCCAGCATTTGTCATTTTCTGTTTTATTGATAATGGCCATTCTGGTGGGTGTGAGCTATCTCATTGTGGTCTTGATTTGTATTTCCTAATAGCCTGGAATTTAACTCTATCTTAAACCCTGTTTCCAGAAGTATCTTGTTAAGTTTTGAGTATTTTTTTGGGTTTTACAGTATAAATTGAATTGGTCAGGTTAGGATTCAACTTCTTGAGTTTGATCACTTGTCCATTTGTTTTCTCTCTTTCAAAATTCTGTTCCTTTTGTTTCCCCTCTCTATCTTTTTAAAATACTTATTACTATTTAAAAAATTTTTAATAGCTCTATTCCTGAGCAGAGTTGGCCCATAATTTTTGTTTTTTTTTTGTGATATTCTTGTTAGGTATTCATAAGAAGGTCATGCTGCCTTATAAAACAAGTTGGGAAGTATGCTTTAAAAAATTATCCTTAAATATTTGATGGAATTCACCTGTGAAGCTGAGTGGTCCTGGAGTTTTCTCTGTGGGGAAGTCTTTCATTACAGATTAAAATTCTTTAATAAGGACTACTCAGATTTTCTAGTTTGGGTATGTAGTATTTTTCTAAGACTTTGTCTATTTTTGTATAAATTTTGAAATATATTGGCAAAAAGTTACTTGTAATAGTCTTAAGAACTTTTTAATATCCCTAGGATTTTGTGTGACATCCCCTATTTTATTCCTGCTATGTGTTGTTTGTGCCTGCTGTTTTTTCTCGATTAGTTTGGCCAGAGGGTTTTCAGTTGTATTAATATCTATAAAGAACTAATTTTTGACTGTAGATCTCCTTTATTATGTACATATAATATATTTAATTTCTACTTTTCTTTGAGTTTCATTCATAGTTCCCTTTCTAATTTCTTGAGATGAACACTTAACTTTTCACTTTTTCCCCCAGACTTTTTTCTTTTCTAATTATAAAATTAAAGCAATAAATTTCATTCTAAGCCTGGCTTTTTAATTGCATCTCAGAGTTTTGTTAGGTAGTGTTTTCATTGACATTCATTTTGAAATATCTTCTAATTTCCATTGTGAGTTCTTTCACCCAACATTATTAAAAGTGTATTTATTAATTTCCAAATATATGGGGCTTTTTGGTTATCTTTTTGTTATTGATTTCTGGCTTAATTAGAATAACGGTCAGGTGTTCGGCGTCATCTCGAGCCTTTGACATTTGTTGTTGGGATTTACTTTATGGTCTACCATATTTATGGACAGCTTTATTTATAAACATTCCATGTGTAGTTGAAAAGAGTGTCTATTCTATCATTATTGGGTGCCTTTTTCTAAATACATCAATAAGGTCAAGTTTATTAATCATGTCATTAAAATTTTTGATATGTTTACTGATTATTATAAACATACTGTGATTGTTGAGTTGTCTATTTCTTCCTTAACTTTTGCACATTTTTGCTTTATATATTTTGAGGCCATGTAATTAGGTGATAAAATAAAGAATTATCTTATCTTCCTGTTGATTTGAGTCTATTATCAACTTTAAAAAAAAATTGATTTGAGCCTATTATCAACTTTTAAAAATAAGTATCCTCCTAACTTGTAACAATTTTAGCCCTAAAGTGTGCTTTGTCAGATATTAAAACTAAAATCAGCTTTCCTTTGGTGAGTGTTTTCATGGTACATCCTTTTCCATCATTATATTTCAGCCTTTCTATATTCTCTTATTTTAAAGAAGCATATATATCATTGACAGTATTTGCCTTTTACCCAGAGTATGTAGTACATTCACATTTCTTGTAATTTCTTATGTATTTGAGTTTAAATCCCATCTTCCTATTTGTTTTCTATTTGTCCCATTTGTTCTGTGGACCTTTCATTTTTCTTTCTTTTAGTTAGTTGTTTTTCATTAGCTTGCTAGTTGTACATTCCTTTATTAGGATTACAACATACATCCTAGAGGTATCTCTCCTATTCTCTTTGTCTTTGTGAGTCTCTGTGTTTTAATAAACTTCCTTACTTACAATAGAGAAATGATTAAATAAATTATAGTACATCTAATCAACAACGAGAAAGATCTGTTTTTAAGGGAAAAAGAAAAGTAATGTTCAGAACAGTGTATGTTACAGCTAAAAAAAATGAGGGAAAGATAAGAATAAACATTTTACTTTAGCTTTCGTATGCATAAAGAAATCCAGGAAAGGGATATGCCGGAATCTAATGATACCATGTGGTAGTGGAGGTAGGAACCGAAGGGTCGTGGGACAGGGGTAGGAGCGAGATCTTTCACAAGACCTTTTTATATTTTTTCTTAATTTTGAACTGTGTGTATGTAATACCAAGTCGACATTCGAATTAAATAATAGTACTAAAAATCTTTGTTATTATTTATTGGGGATTTGAGGGAGTATAGTTTAATACCTGGACTCAGTGTACCTTTTTTTTTTTTTTACTTGTTTTGGGTGCATGGTCTGGGAATGAACCCGGGTCTCCCGCGTGAAAGGCGAGCATTCTACCACTGACCACCCGTGCACCTTTTCAGTATACCATTTTTAGGCAGAAGTTTTTTATTTTTAGTTTAAATCATAAAGATTATCTCTTTACTCATATGTACTGTAAGAAATACATAATTCATCTATTTGCATGTATTTTTAACTGTCATAAAATATATACCCTCTATCCTTTTTTTATCCTAACAAGTATGTTTTAATCATGAAAACCCCAGTTACTTTGTCCGTTAAGAAAAGGTATACTTTGCCCATCAAAGGCAATTTTTCATCTTCTGCGTAAAATAGTATAGAGAATATGTATGTGAACATTTAGTAGATTTATTGAGTACAGAGAGAAGTAGCAATTTTTCCTTGTTACCAGTAGGCCAGAGCTTGTCCAGTGATTCATTGAAAGAAAGCTAATCCTAGGAGCTGGGATTCTGTTCCTTTGTGTAATTCATTGTTAACCCAAGTTAATTTTAAGAAGGCTCTGTATGTGGGGTAAAGCAATTACATTGTTTAAAAAAAAACAACAGAATTTAATTGCTTTCTTCTAAAACTGTCTGAAAATATCCTAGGGCAGTTTGTGTTACAGAATTTTAGGAATAAATATTCAGCTTGATGCCTTAAGAATAGAAATTAAACCGTCAAGACGCTTTAATCTACAAAGCAGAATAGGTTTTTCTTCTGTGAGAAGAAAAAGAATGTTGACTTTTTCCTTTTGATTTGATAGGTTTGAGAAATTTCTGTGGTTCATTAGCTCAGAGAATTATTTAATTATCAGTGGACGAGATCAGCAACAGAATGAAATAATTGTGAAAAGATACCTGACACCAGGTAAGTAAGATGAAAGTTCAGAAATTTTTTTTCTTAAATGATTGGATCAAAATAGGCATTGATTGTCATTTTATACTCTTGTATGACAGATGTAATCAGTAGAAAAAGAATTTGGTGCTTGATGATTTACAGTTCACTGAATATCTGTTTTGACATTAATTCTCATTTTAAGTGAATATTCCTAAAGCAGTAATGCTGAGCTAATCTGCAGTGTAGGACTTTTGATCCTTTACTACATTAGTAAAATAGCTTTCAGTCCTCCAGTCACTGTAGAATCAGTGCTAAAATTTGAAACCTTTTTTTCACATCTAGACACAGAACTTAAAATATCATTATCTTATTTGTCTTTATTTAAGGGGACATTTATGTACATGCTGATCTTCATGGTGCAACTAGCTGTGTAATTAAGAATCCAACAGGTAACATATTTCTATTATTCAGAACTTTAGTTCTTTCCTTAAAAAATTTTTAGACTAACTGTAGGACAAAAATTGTTAAGGATATTTAATAGTGATAAAAGAATCAGTCCGTCAAGAAGATTTGTAACAATTACAAGCACATATGTAACAATTACAAACACATATGTAACAATTACAAACACATATGCACCTAACAACAAAGCCCCCAAACGTATGAAATGTGTTGCTTCCTATGGACCGGAGCTCGAAGGATACTGAGGAATGATGAGAAAGAAAGACAAATGGGATCAGGGGGTCTGAAGGTCAGCGATGACAGACAACAGACAACTTTATTCTTAACCAGATCCTGCTTATATCCTGCAGGATGACAAAAGGTGTGCCTGCATTTCCTGAGGGAACAGCGTGCTTATCTTTCAGTGCTGTTCCTTCATACGCAAGATAACCATTTGGGGTAAACAAACATTCTTTTCCTCCCAGACTGTTCTACACAAATCAGATAACATAACGCAGATTAGTCTCTACAGTTTACTGTCGCCACCACCCTGATGCTAGCTGATCCCAACTAATTCCGCAGGTCTTGTTTTAACCCTAGCTCCTACAGAATTCTTATATGCAAGACAGAATTGAAGAGAGTAATAGACAATTCAACTGTAATATTTGTAGACATCAGTACCCACTTTCAATAATGAGAGCAACTAGACAAAAGGTTAATAAGAAAATAGAAGACTTGAACAACTCTATACGTCGATTAGACCTAACAGACGTCTGCAGTACACTCCACCCAACAATAGCAGAATATACTTTCTTCTCAGGTACACAGGGGACATTCTCCAGGGTGGACATATGTTAGTCAACAAAACAAGTCTCAAATTTGAAACAGTTGAAATCATACAAAGTATGTTTTTGACCATAATGGAATAAAACTAAAAAACAAGAATAGAAGGAAATTTCAGAAATTCACAAATATATGGGATTTAAAGAAGACACTCATAAATAACCAATGGATCAGGGAAGAAATAACAGAAGGTATTAGAAATACCTTTAAGATTAATAAAAACAGAAGCGCAATATACCAAAACTTAGATGCTAAACACTACTTCGAGCGAGATTTTTGTATGTAAATGCCTATGTTAAAACAAGAGTCTGAAAGAAGGGGATGGATAACAGGAAATCTGAATGAAGGGGGAAAATGAAGAAGAAAGATCTGAAAACAGTAACCTAATCTTCCACTTTAAGAACTAGAAAAAGAAGGGCAAGCAACCCAAAGCAAGGACAATTAGAGTGAAAATAAGTGAAACAGAATAGAGAAAAATCAAAAAGTTTTTTTTTAAAGTTTTTGACAAAACTTTTAACTAGACTTATCAAGAAAACAAAAGATTCAAATTCCAAAAATCATAAAACAGGGCATTACCACCTACTTTATAGAAATAAAAAAGATTGTTAGGGAATATTGTGAGCAGTTGCATGTTATCACATTAGATAACATAGATGAATTAGATTTCTAGAGACATAAACTACCAAAACTCAGGAAAAAATGAAAAGGGAGCATGGGAGGTTCGTAGAACGTTCACCTGCCATGCAGGGGACCCAGGTCTGATTCTCGGCCCATGCACCACCACCACCACCACCCCCAAAATAAAAGAACTGGAAAATCTAAATAGACCTGTAACAAGCAAGAAGATTGAATTAATAATAAAAAAAACTACCCATAAAGAAAAGCTCAGGCTTAGATGGCTTCATTAGTGCATTCTACCAAAGTTTTAGAGAATTAATACCAGTCTTTTTATAAACTGTTCCAAAACACAAAAGAGAAGGGAATACTTCCTGACTCATTCTGTGAGACTAGTATTACTCTGACAGTAAAGCCAAAGACATCATCAGAAAAGAAAACTGTCCCCCCCCCTTTTTAATATTGCCTTTAAAAAGAATTAAGATGTAAAATTCTCAACAAAACACTAGCAACCCAAATCCAGTAACATTAAAAAAAAGGGATATACATAATGACCAAATTGAATTAACCCAGAAATCCAAGATTGGTTCAACCTATGAAAATCAATCAGTGTAACCAACCACGTTAATAAAAAGACAGAAAGAACACATGATCATCTCAACAGATGCAGAAGAAGCATTTGACAAAACCGACACCTATTCCTGATAAAATAATCAGACTAGTAATAGAAGGGGACATCATGAATGGAAGGGGACGTCATGAATGGAAGGGGACGTCATGAATGGAAGGGGACGTCATGAATGGAAGGGGACGTCATGAAAGGCCCACAGCTGACATGCTTTATGGTCTAAGACTGAAAGCTTTCCCTCTGAGGTCAGGAACAGAGCAAGGATGTTCCTTCTCACCACTTCTATTTAAATTGAACTGGAGGTTCTTACCAGGGCATTTAGGTAAGAAAAAAAAAAAAAGGCATCCAAACAGAAAGGAAGAAGTAAAATGATTGCTTTTCTCAGATGATATGTTCTTATATAAAAAAAAACTATGATGAATGAGTTCAGCTAAGTACAGGATGTAAAAATATGCAGAAATCATAGTATCCCTGTACACTAGCAGTGAGCAATCTAAACATGAAAGTAAGAAAATTTCATTTATAATAAATAGCTTTATAAATAATAAAATAATAAACAATGAAATAAGTGAAGACAAAACTACAAAATGTCATTGAAAGAAACTAAAGACTCAAATAAGTGGAAAGATACATTGTGAATATTACTCAGCTTTAAAAAGAAGTAAGTACTGATAAGTGCTATAGTATGGATGAATCTTGGAAGCATTTGAAGCGAAAGAAGCGAGACACTAAGGGCTGTATATTATGTGATTCCATGTCCAAGACAGGCCAATCCATAGAAATATTAAGTAGATTTGTGGTTGCTGGAAAGTAAGGGGTTATCAGTAAAATGGGAAGTGATTGCAAATGGGTGCAGGGTCTTATCTGGGGATGATGAAATGTTCTGAGATTAGATGATGATGATGGTTGTACAGCATTGTGAACATACTAAAAACCACTGAATTGTATACTTTAAAAGTGTGAATTTTACAGTGTGTTTATTTTTTTAATACAATTTTATTGAGATATATTCATACAGCATAGAAACTGTCTGAAGTGGTATGTTTATTTTTTATATCTCAAAAATATCTGAAATCTAACTGTAATATCATACTCTTAATTTTGATGCTTCAGACAGTCTATATTCTGAAATCTTCAAACTTCAAGTAGATTTTTCTAACTTTTTCTTTCTGGAATACAGCTAGAATTACTCAGAAAATTGATAGGATATTTTTCTACTTAAATGTTTTATTTATGTAGAGTGAACTTGCCATGTAAATACGTTTTTTAAAAAAGACTTCATATTTTTGAGCAGCTAGGTTTAGAGAAAATTTTTGCAGAAGTATACAGAGTTCCCATAAACCCCTTCACCTCCAACTGCATAGTTTCCCCTGTGATTAACATCTTCCATTAAGGTGGTTCATTTATTACATTTGATGAACCAGTGCTGATACATTGTTATCAACAAAATCCCTAGTTAACATTGGGGTTCACTCTTTGTGTCATACAGTTCTGTGAGTTTTGACAAATATGCAGTGTTATGAATCCATTAAGGTGTCATACAGAATAGCTTCACCGTCCTAAAATTGCCCTATGCTCCCTTTATTCATCCCACTTCCTCCTATCCCCTGACAACTTCTGATCTTTTTACTATTTCTATAGTTTGCTTTTCCAGAATGTTATATAGTTGGAATCATACAATATGCACAGGCATTTTTAGTAAAAATAGTTACTTTTTTAATGTTGAAATAAAAATGTAATAGTATTTAAGATAGAAGAGGATTGAATCTGTCATGGCAGCTGCATTTCATTTTCATATTTTATTCTGTGGGAAGTCTGTACTTTATCTGAATAACAGCAGCATTGTTATTGCAGGAGAGCCCATCCCTCCTCGGACGCTGACTGAAGCTGGCACGATGGCTCTTTGCTACAGTGCTGCTTGGGATGCGCGAGTTATCACTAGCGCTTGGTGGGTGTACCATCATCAGGTAATAAGGGCTGTCACCCTTCCTCTGAACTCACTGCGAGCTGTGGTGTCCAGGGTATGGAGGGTACACAAGGTACCTGCCTCGATGGAATTGACAATTTTGGTGGTAGACACAACAATACATATATATAATGTCAGGTTACAAGTGCTATAAAGATAAAGAAAAGTGGAGTAAGGGGATAGAGAGTGATAGGGGCTACCCTTTTTTTTTTTTTGTAGTTTAATATATTTTAATAGCAAACTTACAGGGACAGCATAAAAGACAGACAACATTAAATATGTGTACTGTCATGTAAGACAACTTAGAAAAGTATAGTGAATGTGTAGGATCTACTGTGTGATGAAAATACTACAAACACCATTTAGTTGCCATCAATAAGAAATTTACTTGTTTAAAAAAATTCCAAATGCTGACATTATCCAGAAAAATTTAACAGGTTTAAGGGGCTACCATTTTGATTAAAGTTTCTGAGAAGGTAAGATGTGCACAGAGGTCTGGCTGAAGGGAGAGAGATGCAGATGTGTGGGGGTGATACTGGCCTAAAAAGGTCTTTCTCCTGTTCATCTTTGTTGGACTTTACTGAAATCTCTTCCACCTTTCCAAAAAAAGTAGGTATATCCAGTGGTTTTCAAATTAATTTGGTTTTGGTAATTGCCTCCCTTTGTGGTTAGTGCTGGTTTTATTAGGTAGCTCATTCTGTATATGACTTCACGTTTCCATTGATTTAATGAATTAAAATTGATAACAATTGTAACTATTTTTAGAAGGTCCTAAAGGTACACAGAAGGATAAGCGTCCAATACCATTACCTTCTCCTAGATTTAGTTTCATTATGTCTATTTATATTCATTGTTATCTTCAGTACGCTGATACTGGTTTTTTTTGGGAATTAATATCACTTCTGGGATTATAATGTTTTCTGTCTCAGTACTGCTAAAAAAAGTTGTTTTAATTCTGGGAGTCCTTTTTCATCCCTCACTGTTGTAACAGCTGTTTATGACTAATGAAGATGTTCTCAGATTTAAGGGTTCCACAATTGTATAAAAGAAAATTGTAAAATAACTTTCTTTTTTGCCAAATTAAAAAATATTTTAAAAGTCTGCTAACACCATTGTTTCCTAAAATGCAAAGATGTTTTAATACCAAAAAAAAGTATGTCAGGGAAGGATTTTATTTAATAAATGTAACTTTATGATAGACTTTTAATCTATTATGATTTTTCTCATTACATCTCACACTGGAGGAAATATATGGACTGGTTCTAGCTGTAGTGTATATAGCATTTGAAAATTATGTTGTGGATTCTTTGTTACTGTCAGGTATATCTGTTGTTGAAGTAATTAGCTGTTCTTTCAGTACTGAAAATTTTTGTTAAATTATATAAACTTTTCAGGACATAGTGCTGCTTACTTGAATTTGACTTTACTTTTTCTTTTTGAGTGGGGAATAAAAACAACTTAAGTCTTTCTTAAGACACGGGTCTGTCATATTCTGTTTACCTCAGGTGTCTAAAACAGCACCGACTGGAGAATATTTGACCACTGGAAGCTTCATGATAAGAGGTAATGGCGTGATTATCCCTAGACTTGTAAAAACCATTTACTATATTCTCAAGACAGAAACTGATTCCTCTGATTTCATAAATGAGGTCTGTTAAGAAATAAGGATGTTTTTGTTTAGATATAGCAAATGTAATGTTTGTCAGGTCATCTTCATATGTAAATTTTATTAATGACATTGTAGTTTCATATAGTTTAAATTTTTAAGGGCAAAACAGTATGGCCTGACCTTTTTCTAAAAATAGATTATTCAGGGTCTGACCAACCCAAAAGATAAAAGCAAGCGTTTATGCTGTTTTCTTCTCAGTTATTGTTCTTATACATAATGCCAACTTCTGTAAATGGGAAATGTTCTTTCATTACAGAGTAAAGGACAAAACACATTTGACCAATAGTGTTAGAGGCTTTACAAGTAAAAATTAGAGGAAATTAATTTTTGAAACATTTATTTGCATTATCTTTTGTAGGAAAAAAGAATTTCCTTCCTCCCTCATATCTAATGATGGGGTTTAGCTTCCTTTTTAAGGTACTCTTCAGTTCTTGGTTTTTTGGGTTTTTTTTTTCTGATTTTCATTACTTACATAAAGTTTCATCAGTGAAAAAGAACTGTTTCTATAGGTAGATGAGTCTTGTGTTTGGAGACACCGAGGTGAACGAAAAGTCAGAATGCAGGATGAAGACATGGAGACACTGACGAGTTGCACAAGTGAACTCATATCAGAAGAAATAGAACAACTAGGTATTTTATGGATTTTAATAAATTAGCTTTTATTTTTTTCTATTGTCCAGTTATACTTCTAAATCCTAACTTAGGAGATGATAGCTCAGTTGAGTTCATTGAAATTTCAAAGCAACAGTGGCTATTTTGACTGGATTTTGTATTTGGAAATGTCAAGTACATTCCTTTCTAGTAAATCATAAAGTGTACAATTGGAGCTATAACAATATATTTGTTTTTATAATAAAGTAAAACTTAAATATATAATGGATAATGCATAAATGTGTTTAACACATACAGGGTCAGGTATATTTGGATTAACACCTACTGTTAGGATTTTTTTTTTTTTTTTTTTTTTTTTGTGCACGGGCAGGCACCAGGAATCAAACCTGGGTCTCCAGCCTGACGGGCGAGAACTCTGCCACTGAGCCACTATGGCCCACCCCTACTTTTAGGTTTTTAAATTAGAAGTGATGTAAAAATGAATTTATATCAAGTGCAGTTTCTCATATATGAGCATTTGACTTCATTATAATTCATTTGCCTCAAGCAGAAAGCAGCGGCCGAGGCTGAAAGAGTTTACCTGCATACCTAAGGGAACTAGGGATATTATGCCCTCTAAACTTACTTTTCAGTTATTTTCTCTTACTGCTTTTTGGGAGTAGTATTGCAGTGTTTTCATTTGTAACTACTACTAGTACTACATCATTTCATTTTTTACTGAATGTTCACTATATCCCTGGCACTGTATAAAGTGTTTTGTTTATATGATTTTTTATTTAATTCTCACAACTGGCCTTGTCAGATGGGTGATGGCATCTCATTTTACAGGTGAGGCAACTCAGCTTCAGAGAAATAACTTGGCTCAGGGTCATCCAGGTGGTTATGGTTTAGTCTCTGTGATTCCAATGACCATGTTGTTAATACTAGACCGTCTTCCTTCTGTAAAAGTGTGAGTGCTAGATGCCAATTGTATAATGTCTATTATTTCATTTTCTCATGTGCAAATTGTAATAAAAGCAGTAGCAGACTTATAGAACTTACTTTCATGTCCTGCTATTTGGAAAAACCCAATGAAGGCAAATTAAAATTTCCACTGCAGAAATGGCTGAAATTTCCCAGAAATTTGTTGTGTATCTTGGAGACATTTAGTCTATCGTATTCACAATACAGATTATTCTGTAACTGATGAGTACCCTTTGGGGGTGATTAGGCATTTCTCTGGTGATCTTGTGGGGAAACAGGGAATCAGTAGAATATTTTTTGAAGTTTTCGAGGACGTCCTCTGTCAGTCTTTGTTGTGGTAGTCCACCGTGGACTCTGCTTGTGGTGCTTTCTCCAGATGGAGGGGACAGTAGCAGCGAAGAGGATAAAGCTGTGGATGTGGGACTCATGACTCAGGGTGACCAAGAGGACATGACCATTCAGAGTGGGAGAAGTGAGCTCACTGGGGAACTGATTCAGGAGGAAAGTTCTGAAGATGAAGGAGAATCTGAAGAGGTAGTAAAAGGTCAGGAGCCTGCTGGGGAAATGAAGGATGAAGAGGAAGAGACATTAAATTATCCTGATACCACAATTGACTTGTCGCACCTTCAATCCCAAAGGTAATTAAAAAGTCATACTGGGGATGCTGATGAGTTAATTCTGACAAAGATAATAACAAGTACTTCATTTAATCTTCCGTTTCCTGCAGTCTTATTTTGTAACCATTTGATTGGGAAGGGGGGGTGAGGGTGGTTAAATCTCTTCTAAAAAATTCCCAAGACCTTGGGTAGAAAAGTATAGTAAATATAAAAGTGGCCAAACTAGGTCAAAGTTACAAACAAATGGATGATTCTAAGTGCTGATAATATAGCACAAAGGAAATTTCATGAAAAAACCTAAGGTATTTTAGTCTTTTAATGTCTTACTGGTCATCAAGTGAAAAAATACCCTAGGTAGAAAAGCACTTTCATTGGGCTGGTTAAGAATGGGATAGTAGTGATTAGGAAAATGAGGTACCACTTCATACCCACTAAGTTGGCTATTAGTTGTTTTTTTTTGTTCAACTTTTTTTATTAATTAAAAAAATTAACAAACAAAACATTAAGATATCATTCCATTCTACATATACAATCAGTAATTCTAAATATCATCACATAGTTGCATAGTCAACATTTCTTAGAACATTTGCATCAATTTAGAAAAAGAAAAGACAACAGAAAAAGAAATAAAACGATAATAGAGAAAAAAAAGATTATACATACCATACCTCTTACCCCTCGCTTTCATTTACCACTAGCATTTCAAACTAAATTTATTTTAACATTTGTTCCCCCTATTATTTATTTTTATTCCATATGTTCTACTCTTCTGTTGATATAGTAGCTAAAAGGAGCATCAGACACAAGGTTTTCACATTCACACAGTCTCATTGTGAAAGCTATACCATTGTTCAATCATCATCAAGAAACATGGCTACTGGAACACAGCTCTACATTTTCAGGCAGTTCCCTCCAGCCTCTCTGCTAC
>PVIY010046468.1:0-18459 GCA_004026745.1 Myrmecophaga tridactyla | reverse complement strand
TTAACCATTTAATTTTATTGAAGCAGTCTTCCAGATGCTAGCTATACAGCATTGAGCAAAATAAGTAAAAACCTATGCTCATAGAGATTTCATAGTGGGGGAAAGCAGAGAAGAAGCAAAAGGCATAGAGTGAGAAAAAAAAGCATAGGATTAGCAATGGTGGGTTAGTGACAGAATTTTCGTCTGCCATGCTGGAGACCCAGGTTCAATTCCAGGAGCCTGTCTATCCTGAAAAAAAAAGAACAAATGACATAAGCAAAAGTTAGAGAATGTTAAATGGGATGAGGGGAAACAAAAAAGGTGTGGGAGCAGAGGCAACTTTAAATAAGCCATGGTTTTATGTGGAAGAGAATGAGAAAGAAATTCATACAGATATTGGGGAAAGGGAATTTCAGGACAAAAGATTAAAAAAAGTCCAAGTGGTATCCTGACTAGTGTGCATGGGGAAGCCTGAGAAAGTCAATGTAGCTGCTTCAAGGATAAAGGATGAGTTGATAGGAATAAGGAAGAGGGGGAAGATAATTTTGGATATGGATGCTCCTGTAAAAATATTTAATTTTACTCTTAGTATGATGGGCAGCCTTGTTTTTGAAAAAAAGTGACATGATCTAAGTTACTTATTTATTAGTATCATTCTGGCCCCTATATTCATTAAGCACAATGGAAATAAACAGAAAACAAGGAAACAGTCTAGAACGCTTTTTCAAAAAATTAAGGACAAAGATGATGTTTCTTTTGGCCAGGGTGGTAATAAATGAGCTATTGAGAAATAGTCAGATTGCAAATATATTCTATATATAGAATCAATATGATATGGAAATGAACTGGATATGAGGTATATGACTTAGGGGAAAATACCAGGATGACTCTTTTTTTTTAATAAGGTACATCTTTATTGCAAAACTGTTTGTCAAACAGAAAGGTTGGAAACAATATGAAGAGGATTGGAGGTATTAATTTTAGCATAGCTTTATGAGGGAGTATAATGCACTATGGTCAGGGAAAGCCATGCTCTTAATATTAATCCATTTTAAGGGAGTGAACCAAATGTAAAATAGAACTGTTGAACATGTTATTTTTGGTTAGTATGTTCCCCAACTAAATGAGGTTGAGCTTTAACCCTATTATTGGAGCCTTTATGAATACAAAATCTAGTGAAGGAGCAGGGAGCTGGATGTCAACAGAAGCTAAAATAAAGAAAGAAAAAGCATGACAATACAACTGATATTGATACCACAAGCATGACACTTTCCAAAGAAAGATCTGCCAGACCCAGTGCTACAGAGAATAAGCATATCTGGCAGTGAAAGGCAATTTGTTGCAAGTGCACTTAGCAAGGAACTAATATGAGGCTGAAGGTGGTATGTGATTTTGAGTATTTATACATAAATGAAGAGGGTAGGGATCAAAAGCTAAGTCATGTTCATATAATTCATGTCAGGTCAGTGATGACATCAGATATTTGTGAAGAGGGAACTGACATATCTCTTAATTCTGTGTTTCAAGCATGCCTTGTTCCAGTTTCAGTGATTAGATTTAGATATTGATATGCAAGTGCTTACATGCAGGGTTGTGACGACCCTTTTCAAACTTCTGTCTTTTGAGGTGGAAGTCACTGATTCACTGGGCTACAGTATCTTCATGATGCTACTCTGTTATCATATTTCTATAAACAGAACTGAAAACTTCTGGTTAACTCCTTCTGGAACTAAGTATAAAGAGTAGCTGCCTAAGCTCAGCCAGGGTAAGCATATTTTCCAGCTATCAACAGGAGAAAGCTGAGGAACCCCAAGGATTGCTGGCCAGTCAGAAGATACTGCCTTCAAAGAAGCAAGCCTTCTGATCTCTAAAACCTGAGCCTTTTTTTGGCCAATTTACTTTACTGTTACTAGACAAAGGCTGTGGATTCTTTTGTCCAAACTGGTCAATAACCAATTCTTGAGACATGGGGATTTCAAAAAGAGAAAAAGTTTATTACTAGGCACATTGAAGGAGATCAGATGGAGTGTTCACCCAAAATCTGTCCATAATTCTTATAGTTTTATTGGAGAAAAGATGGGCAGTGTTTAGGATAATGAGCACAGTGGCCCCAGAGGATGTTATTAGAGGTGATCCAATTATTGAGCGTGCACAGGCTGATTACAGGCTTAATCACAGAATATGTGCAAGAAAATGGCAGAATGAGGTATAGGTGATATGTGGATTAAGGTCTAAGCTACTGTGCATATCAGGTGGACCCATTTTGGTTAGATCCATTCTCAGTTATCAAGGTTATTTTGGACTTGGGGTAGGTTACCTCTGAGCTGACTCAAGACCATTCACTAATCAACATTGGGGCACCTTTAGTAATTACAAGACCCTAAAGTTGAAAAACTTTAAAATCCCCCTTTTCTCAGGGAAGACACACCCTTTAGGGAATTAACCCCTTTCACCTGACCACTTACGTTGTCTCTCAGATATGCGTTAGCTATATCCTTGCTTGGGGCAGAGTTGGAGCCTGAAAGTGCTTGCAGTTCTAGCTAATGAACTATTTTAAAAAATAAAATAATAGCAATAACAACAATAATAAAACATTTTCAGTGCCTGGTCCCTGCACTTGGGTTTGCCAATCAAGAGATTGAGTTGGTACATGGCTCTATGTGTCTCCAGGCTCTATGTGCCCCCTTTTCTTGGGGTCCAGCCCCTTTCCAATAAGCCTCTGGTTTCTTATTTTTTTTCCATCAGCCCACCCCCTCTCTTCCTAGATAAACACTCCTACTTCCTTCATGCTTATTTCAGATTCATCTGTGCTGAGAGCCTCCTGAAATTGGAGTTCATTTGAGCTAAGCCTTTGCTGCTAGCAAATCTGTTTCCTTTCCCCTCCAGGAACCAGCCTACTGTCCCTATGGGCAAGGAGTGTCAGCCTCCATGGCTTTGGGGAGTTACAGCTCTGTGTAGGATCTCAGCCATTCCACAGGGTCCAAACTATTGTTTGTTGTGTCCAGTGAGTGATGCTCCCCTAGCAGTTATTCTGTATTATTCCAGGATATTTACTAGCTGGTTTGGAAGATGATATAAATTCTACCTCTCAATATACCACCATCTTGCCCCTCCTTACTATGCCACCATATTGCCCTCCTTTTCAACTTTTTCAAAAAGTCTTTGAAGGATAGCAGTTTTAAATCTTGAGGTGTTTCCGCTTATCTGTTTTTTCTTTTGTTTTTTATGCTTTAGGTGTAACATCTAAAAGGCTACTTCCCATTACTAGGCCTTGGAGATGTTTCCTTATATTTTCTTCAGGAGTTTTATAATACTGGCTCTTATATTTAGGTCTTTCATCTACTTTGAGTCAATTTTTGTATAAGATGTGATGTAGGTTTCCTATTTCATTCCTTTGTGTATGGGGATTTGGTTCTTCCAGCATCATTTATTGAAAAGAATATTCCATCCCGGTTCAGTGGATTTAATGGCCTTGTAGAGAATCAAATGATGTTAGATCTGAGGATCTATTTCTGAACTCTCAATTTAGTTCCATAGATCAATATGTCTATCTTTGTGTCAATATAATGCTGTTTTGACCACTATTATGTTATAATAAACTTTAAAGTTAGTACTGAAATGTTCAACTTCCTCAACCAACAAACAGTCCAACAGTGTTCTGCTTTTTGTTGGCAAGCAAGACCTGGGTTTGTTTTAGGGAACTGGTTTCACAGTGAGGTTGTCTGTATTCCTCAATCAAAACAGGGCCAGGTACCTCAGCAGAGGGTGTAGCCCAGCTCCAAATGTCCTGGGATATGCTCCATAGAGGCTGTGAAAAGCCCTGCAATTTCCTGGTACTTTCTGGCCAGTCCAGATGATGGCACTGTTTGGTGATTTAATCATCCTCAGAAGTTGTGTGGCACCTAGAACCCTGACAATTTCTGGTCAGGTGGGACTGAAACTGGAGTTCCTGTGCACTTACTTTGCCATCCAAAATCTGGCTCAATGTGGAGATATGTCCCCCAATTTACTTGTGGCAGGGGATTATGCCAGCTACTCCAGTATGTAGCTATCTCCCAGGCAAGAGATCAAGCATCCTGCTGCTGTTTCCCTAAAGGGTGGGGGATGGGCACCAGGACCCAGGGCTGGAAACATAGTGTTTGTGTACATTTTTAGACTCTATATCTGTCACTGACCTGGGCCTTGAAATATCCTTCTCTATTCCTATAGGTTCTTAAACAGTTGGTTTGAGTATTTTCTGCCTGGCTAATTTGTGGCTTACAGGAAAGATTTTTTAGTTCCATCCCTATTTCTTCATTTTGGAAAATCTTCCTTGCTGCCCTTTTGCATTCTACCATCTCCATGGTTGAAATCCTGCTGTGGGATTCTGTGGGCCTGGGTCTGTGTCTGAATAGAGGTGGGGATCTGTCTCACTGCTGTGAGAGAGTTTATAGACTGTATCCCCAGTGGGAAATATGGAAGGATTCCAGATGATGCCTCTGAGCATTTCCTTGAGGTTTTTGGAAGCTCAGTGAAGAGGAGGGGAGGGGAACAGCTGGTCTGAGGCCGAAGTTAATTACCTCTTAGTGTTCTCTTTCCTTGATTCAGAATGTTTGGGATGTTTCTCCAGTCTATACCTTCCTTCAATGTTCTTACTTGTCAAAATTGTCCATTCTATTCACTCAATCTCTGGGGAGAGGTTTTCAGTAGCAGACATGTAGATGATATATGACACATTTTATATTTAAAAGTTTTTAACACTATCAGGGGAGTAGACATTGTTTACTGCACAAAAATTAGAAAACAAAAAAATTTAAATAGGAAAATGAAATTTGTTCATAAGTTTTATTAATCTTTAGTGCATTTTCTTCCAATTGTTTTCCTTCATGCATATAATGCTTGCTTTTAAGTATACTTGTGTATCAACATAATTTTTATGACACTGTATTTTTGCAACATTCCAATTTTACTGCTAAATATTTATAGTTCACTTTGACCTGTTTTATTAGATATTTAGGTAGTCTACAAATGCATATATTTTACATTGACTGCTGCAACATAACTAACATCTTTTTAAGAATGTTCATCAGCTGATGGATGGGCATTTTAAAGGCACTGAAAGGAGATATGGTGGACTTTCAACATTCAGCTTTGGCCAAGTTATCTAATTAATCTACACAGCATATTTATTGTTGTATTCAACCTTACCAATGTTTGAGCAACTTGTTCCCTTATTTTATTGTACTATATTTTATTTTATTTAAAGAAATGTGAGAGAAGAAAGTAAAAGTCAATGCTGAGTTGAGAAAGCATTTTGTGGTTGATTTGGTTGGAAAGCCACCTTTCCTCACTATATAGCCAAGTGAAAAGTCTTGTGAGTCATATATTAAATAAGAATAACAAAACCAATTTTTGTGTAGCTTTATACGCAACTCATGCAAGCAAAACTATTTGCACTCTACAATTTTCATAGACAATTGAATGCTATTCATCAAGGTGTTAAAATACTATATATGTACTGAGTTTTGGAAATATAATTCTTCTCTTCATCAAAAATTCAGTGATTGTGAGAAAAGCTTCTTTGGAGATAAGAAATCCAGCACAAATTTATTTAAGAATAGCTGCTGTTGGGTATAGTAATCAGGTATATCCGAAGAAACAGCATTAAGAGGCCCAGGAAGGCCACTTCAGAAGCTATCAAGACACATTTCTGTTATTCCAACTTCCCATAGCATTCAACTGTTGTAAACTGTTGAAAGATCAAAAGTGATACTTGGAATGAATGACTTCATAAAAGCTTTTCATTTATATGAATGATTATTCATTTTAACTGTTAGTTTCATGCTACTAGAAATTTGTAAGAAAGAATAGTTTGCAAAATATTATAAAATATCTTACTTAGACTGCTAAATATAAATAGAGATGAAACATCATTTGAATAAATATTTTATTCACATATTGAATAATTAAAATGAAAAATTTTCATAAAAGCAATATTTTTAAAATACTGAATAATTAGAATGAAACTGAACTTTTATAAGTGCTTCCCTTTATTAACACATGTATCAAGATGAAAATATTATTCCATAGGCATTTCCATTGTACTCATATTTTGATGAGGAAAAATAGCACAGAAAGTTCACTAATGTATCCAGTGTCATAACCAGTAAGTGTTAGCTCTGATTCTACAAAGATTATTTGACTCCAGGGCCACAGTGGCTCAGTAGACAGAGTTCTTGCCTGCCACGTCTCTGGGACCAGGGTTCGCTTCCCAGTGTTTGCCCATGCCAAAAAAAAAAAAAAAGATTGGTTGACTCCAGAAAAAATGATTATCACACTATTTCTATTTATAATTAATTTTTGGAAAAGAGAAAAAATGCTAGATATGTAATAAACGATGATAGTTTTAATGCATCATTTACTATTCTTTTATAGTCTTTTTATTAAGCCAGGCTTAATTGGAGATTTAAAAGCCATTCATTTATATCCAATAAAATTTAATACAAATGACAGATTAGAAATTAAACTCTAGACTTCTCTATTATGTGTATTAGTACTATAGACAATGCATTCATATTAATTTTCAGAAGGCATGTATTTTATTTACTTGTTCATTTAAAATAATTTCTTCCAATAATGGTATTTTGAATATATGTACATTGTTGGAATTTCTGATTCCACAAATACTATTTTGCCATTTTGAAACCTTAGCATTATTTAGGTAAGACCCCAATGATATGGCTATGGATATTTTTCTAATAATATCTTCATTTTATTTGATCAAAAGTAAAATCTTTTAGTTTTGAGACAATACATACCATGAACTATAGGCAAAAATCTTCTTTGAGTATCATCTGTCTAAAAATGTGTCAACCATAAAATTTTGCCACAAAAACTATATGTAATCCATTTACAAATCAGAAAATTTCTGGTATTTGTTTACTTTGAGATAAATTATTTTTTAAAAATTCACGTGCATATTTTTTATTTTGAGGTAAAGTAACTCAACTCCCAGATTTTGTGGAGCTCCTGGTCAAATGGAAATTATAACTCACAAGTATACCAAGGACTTCTGCAAACCAAGTGTCTCTTGCCTTTCCCTCTGACAATGCTGATGTACCTTTCACATTGTGGATTGCTGAAAATGCAATGTTCAGTCTTCTTGGGACCAATTTCCAAGGGCAATAGTTTGGCATCTGTCCAATGACTAACGTAAGCATGTTGAATTTGAACTAGAGAGTTCCTTTTTCCTTAGAAGCCATATAAACTTGTCCATGATATTTTGATATTCTTTTGAGGTCCTCTATCATTTAACTGGATACGAGAGAAGGTTTTTTTTAGAGAAATATTACTGCGTGACTGAAAAATCAGTTTTTTAAGCATCAGGGATGGACTAGCACATTTTTCTGCATGAATTGTATTTATATTTAAATTGTGACACTATTATGGCTGCAGACATTGTTCATTAGGAAAAATTAGAATACAACAAAATTCAAAGAATAAAATGAAACTCATTAATGCTTTTTGTTAATATTGATATTTACTTTCTTCACATTATCTTCCTTTAGGCATAGCTATTTATTTATATACATATTTATTTCTTCATGTATTTTTTATCATGCTACATATTAAAAAACTTCCTGATTTTTTTCACAAGATATTTATAATAAATCTTGACTTGTTACACTAGACCTCTGTAAAACCTACAATTTCATGCATTTTGCATTAGCTGGTACAACAATAACTAACCTCTTTTTAGCATGTGCACCATCTGATGAGTGTTTTTTTAAGGCATCACAAGGAAAATACTGTGCAATTTCTCTATTCTGATTTGGCAGTTTCAACTAAGTCATCAACACAGCAGATGGATTACTGTATTCATCCACTAAAATGTTTCAGCAACCTGTTTTGTTTTTACTGTTCTTTACTCTTAACTTAAAATAACAAGAAAGGATAATAAAAACAATTGCTGAGAAGACAATTTTTTATTAATGACAAAAAAATCATTTCCCCTCTCTGTGTAGTCATATCAAATGATTTCTTTTGAATCTTGCAATAATTAATATTGAACTAATTTTCAGGTAGATTTGCAAGAAACTCTTACAGGTAAAAGCATTTGCACTCCAGAATTTTAGGAGTTATGAAATAATTTATTTTATATTTGATCAATTTTTGAAAGTCCAACTTTTTTATTCATCAAAAATTTAGTGATGCTATGTCAGGCTTAATTGGCGATCTAAAGCCAACATCAATTTATTTCACAATGGGGGACCTTGGATTTTGAGTGAAACGGGAGACTAATGGGTATTTTTTTATCCATTCCATCCCAATATGGCAGATTTATTCTTTCAAAAGTCACTCAAAAATGGTGAGTTTTGTGTATTTTTTCACCCAGCATTGAAATAAATTTTTATACTTATTGTGAAATTTTGAATAATATAACTAAAAGCTATATTTTTAGAAGACAGAATAATTTACAAAACCAATTTTATGACATTGTTACTGAATCTTCATTGCTCAGATTTCAATAGATCAACTCTAATATTTACATTGTTTAGGCAAAAGTTAAAGGGTTAGAAACAGTAAGGAAAGGTAATGTGTTTTAGTTTGCAAGCTGCCAGAATGCAATAAACCAGAATTAGAATGGCTTTTAAAATGGGGAATGTAATTATGAAGTGAATTGTTCTTCCTCAATCCCATTAAAGACCTCCCTAATGTTATTTTATTACTCCTTGTACACTCATATTTTCAGAACCATCTTCTGGAGATGCCTTCTGTAATGTTTGGATCAACAGCATAGATTTTTATTCCATTATTTCTTTCCCACTACCTAGTCACAGAAATTGATTAGAAAGCAGGGGTTTGCAAATAGCCACACAGCAGTCATGGACCACGGCACCCAGAAAGAAAACTAAGAATTCACCCAGTTGGGGCTGCTAAACCACAAATAGAAAATGGCTTATTTCTTATCTAAGAAGTTGATCAGCAGTTTAAGGGCAGTTATTGTAGAATTGCCAAGATTGATGATAGGAAAATATCAGAGGAAAAAGGTCATGGGACTTTGAATTCGATAGTCAGCACTGGTGAAGTTGATGGTGCCCAGATTCCATGATTGCAAGCCATGGTCAGACCAGGAAGACAAAGAAAAGAACAAAGTGGAGTCCTGGATGGTTTGAGACCCCCAGAAAAATGAATGCAGTCATGCTGGTGAGATTTCTTTGTGCCAAATTATTTTGTTGCTTTCATATTTTAATGGGAAAAACTGAAAGAATTAATTGATGATAAAATTGTGTTTGCTGATAGTTATTATTTGCTTAATATTTCATTTTAAAATTAATTTTTCTTCATAAATATTAAAAAGTTCTAAATCTTAGTTGTTTTTCTTGTCACCTTTTCACAAATTACAGAAATGTAGAGTTGCCAGAAAACTACTGAGGATCTTAGAATTGTTTGATGAAGCTATTTATATAGTACACAAAGAGAGATAGACATTGTATATTTGTATTATATTATACAGATAATGCTTTTCCAATGACAAAAGAGAGTTACTTTTAGATATTGATGAGTGAGAATGATCTTCAGCCCCAACCTCTCACCATCCTCAGGTATGAACATATTTCTTTGGGAAATACATCTAGAACCCCACCATTTTCCTTATCAATTTCTATCATACCTCTATGCTCCAGCTAACAACACAGACTTACATATCAATACCATTCTTTCCTTCCCTTCCAGTTTCTACTTCTTTGTTTAAATAGTTTAAATCCTGTTTTAATTTTTTTATTCCTTGCATTATGATTCATGAAAATTTGATAACTTTGTTTTCATGTATAGAGAAATGAGTGGGGAGAATGCTAACATTATTTTCATCTGTAACTGTACCCAGAACTCTGCTAAATATTCTGACATAATTGTCTCATTATTCTACAGGAGAGTCTTAGAATTATTTTCAAGTCTGTTAAAGGAGTTGTGCACCAAACACTAAAAAACCACTGCTCAAAGAAATTAAGGAAGACCTATATATATGTCAAAACACCCCATTTTCATAGATAGAGACTCCTTATTTTAAAGTGTCAGTACCATCCTAAAGGGATCTAAAGATTAAAAGCAGTAGATCTCAAAACCATAGCAACTGTTTTTATGGAAATGGAGAAGGCAATCCTTAAATTTATACAAACTTGCAAGGGCTTTTAATATCCAAATTGATATGGGCAAAGAGGAACAAAGGTGAAGGACACGCATCTCACATGTTGTCAGGCAGCTCTAATACCACACAATAGGATGGCTTAGACAAGGATATACTGGCTTATGATAACAGAATCTAGAAGACAAAAATCAAGGCATTGGAAAGGAAATGTTGCCTCACTTTGCAAAGTCTATAGCATTCTCACGTTGCCTTACCTACAATTTTCAAGGTTCCTTCATTGGCATCTCTTCTGGTAATTTCTTTTTGGTCTGCTTTCTGGTTTCCACTAACCTCTACCTTCTGGCACCTTCCTGTGGCTTTCTCTAACTGCATCCATATTCCTCCTGCTTATTCCAGTACTCTGGATTGGGGCCACCCTGATTCAGTTGGTGCACCTCTGAACTAAAAATAATATCTTCTAGAGGTCCCATTTACATGATGTGCTGGTTTGAAATGATAAATTTCCCCTAGAAAAGGCATGTTTTAATCAAAATCCCATTTCATGAAGGTAGAATAATCCTTATTCAATACTGTATGTTTGAAACTGTAATCAGATCATCTCTCTGGATGATGTGATTTAGTCAAGAGTGGTTGTTAAACTGGATTAGGTGGTGACATGTCTCCACCAATTTGGGTGGGTCTTGAGAAGTTTCTGGAGTACTATAAAAGAGGAAACACTTTGGAGAATGGGAGATTCAGAGAGAGCAGAGCAGAATCACATAGCTACGAGAAGCAGAGTCTACCAGCCAGTGACCTTTGGAGATCAAGAAGGAAAATGCCTCCCTGGGAGCTTCGAGAAACAGGAAGCCAGGAGAAGAAGCTAAGAGATGAAGCTGTGTTTGCCATGTGCCCTTCCAGATGAGAGAGGAACCCTGACTGTGTTCACCATGTGCTTTACCAAATGAGACAGAAACTCTGACTGTCTTCAATGAGCCTTCTTGATCCAAGGTAACTTTTCCTGAATGCCTTAGATTGGACATTTCTATAGACTTGTTTTAATTGGGACATTTTTCTCAGCCTTAGAACTGTAAACTAGCGATTTGTTAAATTCACCTTTTTAAATGCCATTCTGTTTCTTGTATATTGCATTCCAGCTGCTAGCAAACTAGAACACATGAGAAATACCCTTGGTAATGTAGATTAAGATTAAAGCATGTCTCTCATTGGCATATATATATATAACATACCTCCTGATTTCAAAAATTACTTCAAAGCTTCTCATCTGATAACTCAGCTTTATAATTAAGATTTCAAGAAATATATTGCACTTCTAAGAAGTACATATGCTACTAATATGCTGCTAATGTTACCTTGGAGAAGCAAAGTTCTGATTTAGACAATTAAATAAATTCAAAATTCAAATAATCACTGGATCACAAAATTTCACATGTCAATTATTTGTAAGGAAACTATACACACACATACACACACAGAATGACATGAGAAACAAACACTACATCTCCATCACTGTTTTAGTAAAGTTTTGTCATATGTATTTTATTTTTTTAAAACAAAGTTATCATTTGTTTAAAACTTTATTTCTATTTACTTAAACCTCATCCATTTCCACCCATCCATCTATAGGCAAACACTAATCATTATGATGAACTTTTAAAATTGTTCTAAATCTTTATTAATTCAGTTATTGTTATGTACTAGTGTGTGTGTGTGTGAGTGTGTCTGTGTGTTCCTAGTTAGTGTATAATTACTATAATTGATTGTTATATTTATTTTATATTTTATATATTCATCCCATAAGAAATTTGAGTCAGTCTTGAGTTCTCATCTCTGGTGTATATTCTGTGTTTTGTTGTTGTTTTTGTTTGTTTGTTTTTTGCATGGGCAGGTACCAGGAAACAAACCCATGTCTCCGGCATGGCCGGCCAGAACTCTGCCTGCTGAGCTACAATGGCCCACTTGGCCAGAGCTTTTTATCATGGGGTTTGGTGATGGATTGCATAGCCAACAATCAGCTAAATTGTGGAGAGTGGTGACTGTTTGGGATAATCTAAGAATAGTATTAAAATAAAAGTGTGATCTTATCTTCTTATTAGAAGAAATATGAGGGAAGAAAAGAGCCATTATGAGTGGATGGCAACAAGGGGTTATAGAAAATAAGAGGAAAAATTATAAATAAACAGGTAGGAAAATTAAATAGGAATTAAATAAGTGTCCTGATCCAGCATCTTAGGCAGAATGTGTCTATTTTTTTGTTGTCATATGCTTGTTCCAAATGTCTTGGGAAAGTTATGTGCTCCCAAAAGGGCATCAGCTTGTAGAACATCTCAGTGAATCCTCAGTTTGAGGTTCCCTATCAGAGTAGCCTTCCATTTGTGGGAGTCTTTGAATTGCTTATTTATTTGCTAAACATGAACTTAAGGATTGACTTCCTGGAGTTTTACTGTTGCATTTTTTTGCTTGTTTGTTTTTTGTTTTTGTTAACAGTACCTGATAAGGTCCCTTCCAATGAGGTTCAAGGGAAAATTTTCTCTGATGCCTCCTCCAAAAACAAAATTTCCTAGATTTAGATAAAGAAGAAGCAGTTCAAGAGGATGTGGTGGGAAGATAACCTTAACCTGTTGGTGACAAGTCTGGGTATAGTACATGAGTCTTTTGCAATATTTTACCAGATCTGCAAGCAGTAGGGCAAAGTCTAGCTTTAGAGGTGAAATCCCTAAATGTATAGGCCTTCAGCTATTAGATCATAAAGTGATAACTGATGTGTCTCTGGGGAGCTGATGTTCACAAGAGTTGGGGGAACAGATTAGACCAAGGAAGTTCAAGGGTTTCTGGAAGATTTTCTAATTTTAAGGATAGCACTGGTTCTTTCGGTCTTTTTAGAATATTGTGGGTTGTAAGGGCAGTGAGTGTAGTTTTTGATTGGATGGAAATGCTTACAAACTTCTTGATATAGAAGTTGATATGTCCCAGGTTGGAAACACAAAATCAAACAGCTTTATCATGACTGTAAAGACTGTAGCTTTGCAACAAAGAAATGCTTCAACCCATTCTAAAATAGACCCACAGTCACTAAAACATATTCAGACCCCATGGAAGGTACAAATTGGATAAAATCAACCTGAATGATTCAAAGAACACTTCAGGCTTTGCTTCTAGGCCAAGTCTTTCATTTTACTGTTTTTCCAGGGTCATACTGTTAACAGGTGATACATGACTGGGAAATAACCTAAGCTGTCTTATTAAAGTATCTCCACCAATGTTATGTAATATAGGAACTAATTTGTTTATTCCATGTTGAGTAAATTCATGGAGAAATTTGATTAATACTCACTTGAAATGCTATTAAGCTTCTATCTTGGAGAGGAGCAGAGATCACCTGAATGAAGGGTATAATAGATTTTTATCACATCGTTCTTTTTCAAAATCAGAAAGCTAAACACTGATCATTTATGATGGTCTTTTAGAATTCCTATGGTGATTAAATCCTTTGAAATTCAGATAGTATTATAACCTTTGCAAAGGCAACTTGTTTGGAATAATGATCTGCTAAAGCATTTAGTTTATCTTCCATATTCTCTCTTTTTACATGGAACTCAATTTTTATAATAGCTACCTCTATATAAATTAGGAATGCATGTAAAATTTCTCTAACTTGTCCATTTTTGATGAGTATTCCAGGGGAGGTGAGAAGCCCCACTTGTTTCAAAGCATACCAAAATCATGTTCTATTCCAAAAGCACACTACCATTCCATACCTATATTTACTTTCTGGTCTTTGGATAGTTGAGAAGCTCTAAGTTCTGCCATCTGTGCTGATTTTACCACAGGTAAAGGGCTATGCTCTAAAGGAGACAGTAAATTAATGATAGCACATTCTGCTTGATAGCCTCCGCTTTCAGTTTTGGGATACAGTGCATAAATTATAATAATAGGACAGGGTTCTAAATGGGAAATTCTAATATACCTGAGTGATATAGTTCTGTGATGGAGGTAAGATAATTATGGGATTTATTTTCCTCTAATGGGGCAAAAGATTAGCAGGATTTCAGGTGTCACAGCAGTGAATTATAATATAAGAGAGAAGATAAGAGAATTTCATAAAAATCTAACCAACTGGCTGAAGTGTGCTCTCCTTCAGTAGTAATGCTTGCACTGTGAGGAGCTATGAGGTCCAGTAGGGAGCTGCAAACTAACCCAACAGAAGAACCAAGTTCTGCAGTGGCAGCTTTTGCCCTAGTTGAGGAGGCTAAACATTTGCAATTTGTTCAAGGTTAAAGTTATAGTAAGTGATGTGATTTTGATGGTTTCCACGAAGTTGACTTAAGACCTCAAGGGTCAACCCATATTGTTCATACAGATAGATGTAATGGCTTTTTATATTTGTGGATCTCTAGGGAAAGAGGCAATTGAAGAGCTTTCTTCAGGTTATGGTAGACCTGTTTATATTTGGGCTTCTAGAGGATGGAGTCTTGTCAAAGACAGTATATTCATAACAAAGTCTTGCAATCTCAGAAAAATTTGGCAACCATTGTCTGTAATATTCAGTTACATTTTTAAAGCCTCTCAAGTGCCATTATTTGAGTGTTCTAGGATGAGTTTGGATAATTTTCAGCCTCTGAGAAGAGGGGGGTTTTCCCTTCTAAGAAATATCATGCCCTAAATACTGAATTGTGTCCTGGAAGTACTGTAATTTTACATTTTGAAACTTTATGTATCTTGTCTCTAAGAATGTAGGCAAGTAAATAGATTTTTTTGTATGTCTCTTTTTTCTCTGAACAAATTAATAGATAATCTGTTCATCATGTCAGAACTGAATACCAAGGAAATTTTTAATCTTTTTTGCTTTGATTGAGGACTGGATAAATTAAGAAAGGTATTCAGTGAAACTCTGAGGCATAGCTGTCCACATTGTTGTCATCCCCAGGGAAAGTGTAAAAGGTTTGACTCCCCTGGCCTAGAAGTACATAAGAAAACAATAGAACAAAGTTGCTCTACTGTGAGGCAAGTGGCTTCAGGAAAAATTGTTGGTAGGATGACATCTGGATAAAATACTACTGGGAAGTAGATATGGACATTTTCATGAATGCCTTGAGGTCTTCAACAAATTGATATCCTTCTCTATTTAATTTATTTCTCAGTAGGATGGCAATGTTACAGATTTGTGCAGATATCAGAAGATGATTGGGTATGATCCTTTCAACTATACGTTTGTGCTTCTGACTTCAATGGATATTGGGGAAGTTGTAGAATCTATATGAACTTTATAGGTTCTGCTCTAAGTGTTTTTCCTGTGTCAGTGGAATTTTTATCCCATAGAATATCAGATACAGTCTTAAGGTTCTAATCTAGAATATGCATTAAATATAATAGAGAAGGCAAAGAATATCCAGAGGAGATTCAATTTGATTATAAATAGAGGAGTCTTTGGAACCACAAAAATAGACCCTCTTGTGTGTATTTACTATTACAATTCAATTTTCCCAGTAAGGCTTTTTCTAATAAATTTTCAGGGGTGGTATTCTAGCTTGCTAGCTGCCACAATGAATTATACCAGAAATGCAATGGCTTTTAAAAAGGGGAATTTAATAAGTTGCTAGTGTACATTTCTAAGGCCAAGAAAAATGTCCCAATTAAAACAAATCTATAAAAATGTCCAATCTAAGGCATCCAGGGAAATATACCTTGGTTCAAGAAGGCCGATGAAGTTCGGGGTTCCTCTCTCATCTGGAAGGGCATATGGTAAACACAGTGTCATCTGCTAGCTTCTTCTCCTGGCTTCCTGTTTCATGAAACTCCCTGTGAGGCATTTTCCTTCCTCATCTCCTAAGGTCACTGGCTGGTGGACTCTGCTTCTCGTGGCTATGTTGTTCTGCTCTGCTCTCTCTGAATCTCTCATTCTCCAAAATGTTTCCTCTTTTATAGGACTTCAGAAACTAATCAAGACTGACCCAAATGGGTGGAGACACTTTGCCACCTAATCCAGTTTAACAACCACTCTCGATTACATCACATGTCCAGGGAGGTGATCTAATTACAGTTTGAAACATATAGTGCTGAATAGGGATTAGAAGGAATGGCTGCCTTTAAAAAATGGGATAGGATTAAAACATGGCTTTTATAAGGTACATACATAATTTCAAACCAGCACAGGTGGTATCTTAAACCAGATAGGAATACATTTTCAGGCAGGGGTCCCTGGGTTGAAGTAAAGGCTGGGAAATAGGTAAAAATCTGTGGATGCTTTGAATTACCTAACACCTGTGTCATAATTATACTCCAAGAAAGAAGTAACAAGTTGCAGTGTACAAAGAGTAATGCCTGTGTGTATCAAGAACTGATAAGATGAAATTTTATATTTATATTTATAATTAATTCATCATAAATGTTTAAGGCTAAGATAGGATAGTGGACACTTTTCTCTTTTTTTGAATTGCCCTCATTGATCTGAACTTAGAGATTTTTTTGATTGGCTGATTTAGTAAGATGGTATAACCTTTCTTCCTAGTGTTCCTTCTGCTTACAATATCTACATGTGTGTAAGTTGTTGGTTGGAAAGTGGAATACCTTGGTGTCTGATATGCAGACCAACATTCTTACATTGTTACCTACCTTGTTTTTGTTCTAAAGCCCTTTCAAAATGTTCTGTAATGCAGAAGGGTCTAATTTCTGTTCTTGAATTGCATCTTTGGTTTCAAGTTTATTTTATTTACAATATGAGCAGAAAGAGCTGCTGTTATATACTAACCTCTGTAACTCCTGAGCATTGTTTTAAGGTATTTTCTAGTCTATCCCAAAGTTTTCTTGTTTGTTTTTTCTCTGTCTGCATGACTAAATTTTGGCCCAGTCAATTTTTATTGTAAATGTTTTAGGTACAGTTTTTAGAAAGCTTTCCCTTATTTGGGGGTGTCTTTTTTTTTGTCTATCAGGTTTATTGTGAATACAGGGTGTGCCAATTTGAAAATATTATATCCCCAGAAAATTCATGTTTTAATCCTGATTCAATCTTGTGGAGGCAGCTGTTTCTTTTAATCCTAACTCAATACTATAGGTTGAAAAATTTAATTAGATTATCTCCACAGAGATATGGAATACCTTAGGTGGGTGTGACTTTTGATTACACGGAGATGAGATTCCACCAATTCCAGGTGAGTTTTGATTAGTTTACTTGCATCTTTAAAAGGGGAAGCATTTTGGAGAAACCTCAGAAACAACAGAGCCAACAGAGGGACAGCTGACACAGATGCTGGCACATGGAGAATAAAAGCATGGAAATTTGGAGATGCTTGGAGCCAGCAGATATTGCCATGAGATATTAAGCAAGTCAGAACTTAGAAAGAGAGTCATGGAAAGCCAAGAGTCAAAAGCCAGTCCCCCAGAAGCAAAGTGAGGAGCCCACACAGGAGCAGAAGCTGAAAGCAATGCAGCAAAGGACCAGCAGATGCCAGCATGTGACTTCCCAGCTGACAGAGGCGCTCTGTTCCCTTCAACTTTCCTTGATGCCTTAGTTTGGACATTTTTATAGGCTTAGAATGTAAACTTGCAATATATTAAATTCACCTTTTAAAAAGCAGTTCCAGTTCTGGTATATCGTATTCTAGCAGCTTGCAAACTAAAACAGAGGGATTCTTTGTTTTCCCTTTCTGGGTTAGTGTAATCAATTTTGGCATCCAGAATTTAACACCTGAAGTTCCAAACAACATGTGTGCAAATTGAAATATGTCAGGTAACCTGAGGGATTTCTAAATTCTTCTATGGACATTTTCTGATCTTGTTTGGGTTTAGATGCATATTTAATTGTAACATTTAGACCAATTTCACTCCATAGTTTAAATTTGAGAGTTGTCTACATAACTGGCACTTAGAGGCCATTGGTACTTTTGGGTTTTAGGAGAGCTTTGGGGAAAGATAGATGGTCTAGACAAGCAGAAAAGAAAGGAGGAGTTGACTGAGCTAGAAAAGCAGAGAGACAAGAAGCATTTGAGGGAAGAGAGAGATCTTAAAATTTGGAAGAAACTGTAGGACAAAACAGTGGAGGATTTATTAGGAAACCAAGTCTAGTTCTTACTTAAGTTTGTCAAATTGATCATTAGTTTGTTTAAATAATCTTTAGTGAAACAATTTTTTTATTCAGAAAATCATATGGAGGCTTCTTTGAAATTGTCAAATGAACAATTTTGTTCAAGTAAAATGTTCTCCAGAGTGGCCAGTGAAGGAAGGCCTTAATGATCCTTGATGAAATCATGCCATTTAGAAAGAGAGATGCAAAAATTAGATTGGAATGAGAGTACTTAAAAGAAGTACAGGTTTTAATGGGGGAGGAGAGGATTTAGAGTTATTCAACCTGAGGACAACAA
>PVIY010046467.1:0-18458 GCA_004026745.1 Myrmecophaga tridactyla | reverse complement strand
ACCCCGGGGAAAGCTGTTGGAACCCAAGGGCCTGGAGAGAAGACCAGCAGAGACCATCCTGTGCCTTCCACATAAGAAAGAACCTCAGTGGAAAGTTAGCTGCCTTTCCTCTGAAGAACCAACAAAATAAATCCCCTTTTATTAAAAGCCAATCCGTCTCTGGTGTGTTGCATTCTGGCAGCTAGCAAACTAAAACAGAGGCTTTTCAATTATATTGGCCAATAAACTACCTTTAGTGGTTAAAAAAAAAAAGGAAAGAATGAAAGAATGGCAACTCCCCTTTCCCAAATTTAAGCCTCCCACTCCCTTAAAGAATCTCAGAACAATGAGGAAGCTGTTTTTAAGTTATGTAGCCAATGCCTGGCTAGTAAGTAATTTTAGGATAAAGGAAATGTGGGGCTTAGTAAAGATCACCATTATTTTTCATTAAATTCTTAGAGTGGCAATTTATATTATATACTTAGCTGATTCGTGCTGTTCCTGTTAAGTCAAACAAAGGGGAAGTTCCCGCTCTGGATGACTGCATCTGAATTTGTTTTTCATTCATCCCAAGCCAGACACTGGAGAGTCCAGTGGAACCACCAACAACTTAAATCACCTCTAACCTCTACCCTCTATCGAGGACTCTGTATTCACTTTATTTAAGAGGGGAAGGATTCTCTAACAGGTGGAACCAACAGTAGAACGCATTCAGGACGCTCGTGGCACAGGTGGAGAGAGTTCTGGAGCCCATCAGGCACCATGTCCTCCCCAGAGGGGCACAGCTCAGAGCCCTTTTTCTGCAGACCTCTTTTAAGGAGGTGAGCACTGCATGTAGTTGAGAAGCCATCTCTTTACAGAAAAGAAAGCAACTTACAGCACAGAGGGACATCACAGTAGTCAAAAAGTTTTTCTGGATTAATCGTGTAGCACCAAGGACCATGGACATCACCATCAGGATTCCGGCAGTACTGGGGAGAAAAGGCAGAAGTCCATGATACAGCTCACATTGGGAGAGGAGGAGAAGGTGTTCTAAGGCTTCTGTCCTTAGAAGATGAAATGTGGGGCTCACGTCTTCATTTTCATTTTTTGGCCAAGTTGTTTGGAGGATCTTTGGGTGGCCTCCAAATCACAGCTATGCAATTGGTCATGGGCCCTTACTCAGAAGAAGCTCAATCTATGATGTCATCCCCTGAGGAGAGGGTGGTGGACCCTAAAGAGTGTTAGGGAAGAAATATATAAAGTAACCCCATCCTCTCCAGAAGGCTGAAGCAGTGGAGAGCTTAGAGATGCCCAGCAGTAAAGACAGTGGTCGTTGTTGAATAACTTGCCCCTGGCTTATTCAGCAATACTCTACCCGGTGAACCTTGTCTGCCTGTTGGCTCAGAAATTTCCATGGATTTTATACCCTCCATTGACCAGCCATAAAATGGCAGGGTCTTTCTTTTTCCCAAAGAAAACCATCCCAGAGAGTATGGGCAACTAGGAGAAGTCCTATTATGTGGAGTCATGATGGCCCCATTGACTTTTTTTCTAGAAAAATCAGACTCAAGTGTCATTAATAGCATGTGTGATCACCAGAATCTAGAGGACAAACCTTAGAAATGAGAAACAGCACCCAATAATAGACTCATGAAAGAAATGTCACAAAAGGGTAAAAAGAGTCCTGAGAAAATGATAACAACCTGGAGGCTTGTTGCCCATGCTAATTGTACTTTACAAGCTGATACCAATTACATTTTAGGCATGGTCCCCTGAAATCTCACTTGTTTTCATCTTCCCATCAACTGCCAAAGCCCAAAAACCAAAGAAGGGAAGTAACTACTTTACCTCCCATCAACTACAAAAATCCAGGGTGATTTTCCATAGCACAGGACAAATTCTTTTTGCAAAAGTTGGTTAGCAGAAGGGAAAATAGAGTCCAAATCAGAGTAACTTACATTTTCCTCCAGACCTGCCTGAGGATTTGTTGCTGGAGTGAAAATGTTGTGCCTATGTGGCTCCTGGGCAGCCCAGCCCTGGCAGGGCGTGCCAGTAACAGTGGTTGCTTTCTTGCCCCGATATCCTTTACCATTTCCAAACATACAATCTGTAGGAAAAGTAAAAAGGGTATTTATGTACAATTACATGGACCCAGAAAGACAATGAATAAATGCAGTAGTTTTAGGTTTCTCTAAATGACAGACCCAATGGTCAAATCCTCAGGACACTGTAGAGTGCTAAAGATTGCAATTAACATTGTCTACTTTAAGAATTTACTAGAAAGGTTTATCAGCTTGGAAATAATTGCAAATTTAGCAGGGTGTCAGAATAGGGAATTTGGCAGGGACACTGGAATAATTGATTTTGGACAAACTAAGGGGGAAGACAGTACCCTGGAGGATTTGTATAAAGTGGATGCCACAATGAACTGTTAGGTGACCCTTTAACAGCCCATTCTCATCAAGGGTATAGAAAAGGATTTTATAAAAATACACTTTTGCCTATGGCTGTGCTATGATTTCTATGGTGGCTTGGAGCTATATACCCCAGACAAATATGTTCTTAATCCTAATCCATTCCTGAGAGTGTGAACTCAGTGTAGTTAGGACTTTGGAAAGGTTACTCTGGTGAAGGTGTGGCCCACCTCAACCTAGATGGGTCTTAATGCAATTACTGGAGTCCTTTATAAGTGGAATGAAATTCAGACAGAGAAAGAGAAAGCCACAGATAGAGCAGCCAAAAGCTGAAGCCAACAGAATCCAGAAGAGAAGGGAGAGAACAGGGGAGGCTGCCATGTGCCTTGCCATGTGACAGGCAAGGACCAAGGGTGGCCAACAGCCAGCCCCAGAACATCACTGCTTTGGGGAGGAAGCATCACATTGATGATGCCTTGATTTGGACTTTTCCCTAATCTCTAAACTGTGAGCGAATAAATTCCCATCATTTAACTGGATGTATTTCATGGTACTTGCTTGGGCAGCCCAAGAAACTAAAACACTTGGTGATTGTATTAGCAGCCAAGGAAAGTAGAACAAGTCCCTGCCCTCTGGGGTGAGAGGGTTATCAAGTGATGATTTCCCCCTCCGCTCTTCCCCACACTTATCCCCCATCTTGAGCTAAAGAACTGGGCATCCATGGGACCCCTCCAAGAACTTGAAATATGTCCCATATGGGCACCCTGTGGCTCAGTGTTCTGATGAACACTTGTGAAATCCAATGGGCCAAAGCTGGGTGGCTAGCTTTTCTGCCAAGGAGAGGCGCTCCCAAAGTTTTCCAGGAACAGAGTGGGTAAGGGTAACTATGAACCAAATGTGGGGCATGCACGTGAGAGAACTCATAGAGTCATTTGAAGTCTTGAGAGGGACACTTCAATAGACACCATGTCCCAAAGCCTCAACAGGAACCAGGATGTAGAAATGACCCCTCTTCACAGGAACAGGAGGAAAGTTTCCCTAGCACAGAGAAAGTGGTTTCAACATCAGCAAGCTCACGCTGGAGAAGGAGCAACACCTCACCTTCCAACCAAGTTCCCATTTTTAATCATTATTGCCTGGAGGATTTTGTATTATCCAAAATGATCAGAAAAGTCATTGGACCACCTGAGTTTTCATTTTGGGTCAGGGGGAGAGTTGGCCTCTCTTCCTGCAAAACATTTCCAGGCTGCCTCACAATGATTGCAGGAACAGATATTAAGTAGTTAGCATTATCATCCAAGGAAGAAGGAAGCAGCAAAGAGGTGGTGATTATCTTTTTTGCCTCCCACCTCAAGTGACAACTAAATTGTCCTGATAACCCTTCTAGGCTATAAATCCACTTTTCCAATCTTTGTTGGTGAGTACCTCTTGACTGTCCTACCAGCAATTCTAACTCAAAACCAAATTATAGGTATATTAAACACCAAATTAATCATTTTCATTCCTCCTCTAGGAGAGAGGTATTTGCTTTTCTTTAACACCCCACTAACACCAGTGGCACCATTACCAAGTTCACCCAGGCTCAACATTCTAACCCTCACCACAAATGAGTTTCCAAGTCTTAGAGCAACAGCACATTGGCAATAGCAGCTATGGGACCCGAAGACATGAAGCGCTCAATCTTAGTCTCATCCAGTGCTTGACTTATTGCATGACATTTAAGTTTTCTGCATCAGTAAGATTTTCTATTTCTTTTCATCCTTACTCCAAAGTGGGTTGACCTCTGACCACAGGCTTCTTACCTGGTTCAGAAGGAGTCTGTACATTTGGAACTTGTGGCACAATCGGGGCATTTGGAACACTGCCTTGTGTTTCTGAGCATCTCTTCAGGTTGCAGAACTCCCATCTGACTCTTGGATCAGTGGTAAAGCACCAAGGGCTCTTATCTCCATCTGGATTCCTGCAGTAGTTCATTACCAAGCCACTGTAAAATCCAAAGCAATGCAGGTCAGAAAAGGTGGGAAAATCTCCAGAGATATACAAGCACCTTCTGAATTTTGTTATAACAAAAGAACAAAGAAATGTTAACAAGTAACTTTGAGATATTGCCATTAAAGTTACAATGATCCTCAACTTCTCAACAAGTTGTGTTCTAAAAGGTAACCTGTAAATTGGAAGTAAACCATATTTCCCCAAGGAAAAAATGGCATACCTGATGATGACATTCCCAGACTGGTTCCTCTTAGTATGTTTACCCATAATGTAACTAAATGATGTACATTAATAATGAGAAAATCATTAAAGATAAATATGAGGCAGATCAAATGGTCCAGGGTTTAGAAGAGTTATGAAAGCCTGCTTGGAAAACTAGCTACCAGGTGGGATCACCTTTCTATAGGACGTGTTGTGCAGGAAATAGGTAGGAAAGGGTTGCTCCTCTCCTGCTCTCACTTTACCTTCCACTCTCTGCAGCTGCTCAGGAGTTGACAGAATGGGTAGTGAGATTACAGAACAGTGAAGGTATGGAGGGAAAACTCAGAGTGGACTGGGGAACTGCAGGAACTGAGGGTTATGAAGGAATCAGGAAGAGTTGATGATGCCATGCAGAGAGGCTGTGAGGAACTGGGGACATGCCTCACAGGACCATGACCCAAATCTCTCAGTATTCCAGGCCTTCAGATTGCCTTTAAAACCTGATTCATGACCTGTGGCTGTCCTGGAAAATTTTGGAACTTATTATGAACAATGGGAATCCACCACTGTCTCTGTAGATCCTATAGGTAAGTAACATAGTCCCAGGCTCAAGCCCACAGTGGAGAAAGCTGCAGTGGATTTCCAAGTAACTGGACGTATTAAATGTCTGATTGTTTGAAAAGGGTTACTCGTCTTTTTATTTTTCATTGACGCAGGTTTGACATACAGTGAAATGAGCAGTCTAAAGTCTGATAAGTTTTGATGAGACATATACCTGTGTGACCCACAGCACTATCATGACATAGAACATTTCCATTGCCCCAGAGAGTTTCTTCTCGTCCCAGCCCAATCAATCCCTCCAGCGCCACAGAGGCAAATGTTGTTGGTTTCTCCACCATGAATGTTTTGTCTTTTCTAGAAGCTCATATAAATGGACTCATAGAGTATATATGCTTTTGTATTTAGCTTCTTTCACTTAGCATGACTATTTTTGAGCTTCATCTGTGCTATTTGAGGGTGTCTGTCCTTTGTTCCTATGCATTGCTGAACAGTATTACATTGTATGAATAGGTCACAAATTGTTTATACAGTTTGTTATTGATGGATGTTGAAATTGTTTCCACTGTGGAGCTATTATGATTAAAGTTCCTATGATTATTCTTGTAGATCTTTTTTTATGGACTTTTCATTTCTTTTGGGTAAATATTCAGGATTGGAATTGTGATGCATGTTTAACTTCATAAGAAGCCACCCAACTGATCTCCAAAGTGGCTGTACCATTTTATACTCCATCCAGCAGCGTACGACATTTCCAATTCCTCCATATCCTTAACTCTGCTTACTATTAGCTGTCTTTTTAATAATGGCAATTTCTAATGAGTGGTATCTCATTTTGGTAATAATTCTTGTCTCTGATGGCTGAGGAGGTTGCGCATTTTTTTCATGGGCTTATTGGCCATTTGTATATCTTCTCTTGTGAAATGCCTATTGAAATATTTTGCCTATTTGTATTGGGCTATTTGTCCTCTTATTATTAAGTGTTAGGAATGTTTATATATTCTGGATACAAGCCATTTTATGAAATATATGAATCGAGACTATTTTCTCCCAGTCTGATGTGCCTATTTATTTTCTTAACAATGATTGATGAGCAGAAGCTTTTCATTTTAATGAAAAGTCCAAATTATAAATTTTTTCTTCTATACTTAGAAATTTCTGAGTTATATCTAAACAGTTTTTCTAAGCCAGATTGTGAAAATATTCTCTTATATTTTCCCTTGAAGTTTTTTATTCAGCTCTAATTTTAGCTTTTACATTTAAGTCTAAGTGCTATCTCAGATCTGAGGTGGGAAATAGGAGTTAAGGTTTGCTTTTATTTTCCATATGGCTATTCAATTATTCCAGAACCATATTAGACAATATTCTCTTTCCCTATTGAATTGCTTTGACACCTATATTGAAAATCAACTGATCATATATGTGTGGCTCTGTTTCTGGACTACCCTTTTTTCATTTGTCTATCTTGTTGCCAGTATCACAGCATCTTAATTACTGTACCTTTTATAAGTCTTTAAATCAGATTGTCTAAGGCTTCCAACTTTGTTCCTTTCTAAAGATTGTTATGGTGTTACAGTGTGCAGTGTATAGTTCTTGCTCACATCTTGTTAAA
Organism: Myrmecophaga tridactyla; assembly: GCA_004026745.1. NCBI lineage: Eukaryota > Metazoa > Chordata > Mammalia > Pilosa > Myrmecophagidae > Myrmecophaga > Myrmecophaga tridactyla. The sequence continues at coordinate 11,720 of PVIY010046467.1, read as the reverse complement.
TTTATCACTAAATATTTTATGGTTTTGATATTGTATTAAACTTTTTATTTTCCATTTGGCCATAACTAGTCTAACTACAATCAATTTTTGTATTTTGACCTTGTATATACTTTTTTTTTTTTTTTTTGCCTGGGCAGGCACCGGGAATCAAATCTGGGTCTCGTCCATGACAGGCGAGAATTCTGCCTGCTCAGTCACCGTGGCCTGCCTGACCTTGTATGTATTTTTTGCATCCTTTGGCCTTGCAAAATTTACTTAGTCCTTAGGGTTTTCAGTATCCATTAATCAAGTTTCCTGTAAATAAAGACAGTTTTAATTCTTCATTTCCAAACTTTAGTTCCTTTATTTCTTTTTCTTGCCTTACTGCAATGACCAGAACAACCAATGCAATGCTGAATAGCAGTACTGAGAGTAAAAATCTTTTTATGTTCCCAATCTTAGGAATAAAGCATTAATCTTTCACCATTAATATTTTAGCTGGAAGCTTTTTGTCAATGCCTTTGATATGACTGAGGAAGTTCTCTTGAATTCCTAATTTGTTGAAAGTTTTGATCATGAATGAGTGTTGAATTTTGTCAAATGTTCTTTTCTGCATCAATTGAGATAATCATATGATTTCTATCTTTTATTCTATTAATGTGTTGAACTACAATGACAGTTTTTCAAATATTAAATAAACTTTGCATTCTTAGCCATAAACTCGACTTGCTCATGATATTATATCCCTTTTATACATTGGCTGGCCTCAATGTGCTAATTTTTTGTCAAGTATTTTTGTGTCTATGTTCATGATGCAAAGAGTTTTGTAATTTCCTTAACTTCTTCATATATCTGTTTGGGTTCTTTTTTGCCTCATAATTTGAGTGGAGAAGTATTCCCCCTCTTCTATTTTCTGTAAGAGTTTGTAAAGAGTTATCCTTAATATTTGATCCTTAAATATCTGATCCTTAAATGTTCATCAGTGAAGGCATCTGGATCTGGAGATTTCCTTGTAGGAGATTTTTAAAATTTTAAATATATTTTTTCTCTAATAGACATTGGACTGCTTAGATTTTCTATATATTCAGTGTTTTTTACTAATCTGGTTTTTTTTTCTAGACTTATTCCATTTTATCTAAGTTGTACTTAATGGCACAAAGTTCTTCTTAATATTTTCTTAATATCTTTTAACATCTCTAGGATACTGTAGTGATGCCTACTCTTTCAGTCCTGATGTTGGTCATTTCTGTCCTCCCCCGCCCCCGGCCCCGCAACTTTTGTGGGTCAGTTTAGCCAGAGAGATATCAATTCATTGATGTTTTGAAAGAACAGGCTTTTGGTTTCATTGATTTACTCAATTATTTGTTTATTTCTTTTTCTTTGATTTTCATTTACTTGTTATTTTCTTACTTCTACTTACTTGGAATTTAACTCGCTTTTTGTTTCTAAATTCTTAAGTTGTTAGCGTATCAACATTTATTTAAGTTTTTGGTCTCAGAACCTCTTTATATTCTTAAAGTATTTTGAGAATCCCAACAGAGCTTTTGTTTCTGTGAGCTATCTATCATTACTTACTATATTAGAAATCAAAACTGAGAAACTTTAAAACACAAGAATTTTCAAGCACACATTCCATTGGCCATTATACAAAAAGCAGCCTCTGGGAAACTCCACTATACCTGTGTGAGAGAGTCAAGGTGAAAAGGGTGAATAAAATAATATTTTAATTGCAAGGGTTTGGACCTCACAGTATCCTTGAAGGGGTCACAGAATCTCCAAGAATCTCCAGACCACACTTCAAGAACTTCTGACTTAGATAATTGATTTTAAACTTTTCTTCTTTTCTAGTATAAGCATTTAAAGCTATTAAAAAAAAAGACCACCACCCCCAGAGTATTTGCTGCATCCCACAAGTTTTGATAGGTTGTGTTTTTATTATCATTCAGTTCAAAATATTTCTAAATTCCTTTTTTTTTAGGTGCATTGTTCAGGAATTGAATCTGGGTCAAGCATTCTACCACTGAACCACCCAGGCACCCTAAATTTCTTTTTTATTTTTTCTTTGACTAATGGGTTATTTAGGAATGTGTCCTTTAATTTACAAAGATTTGGGAATTTCCTACATTTTTTATCATTTTTTCCTCATTTAATGTTGTTGTGATCAGAAAACATACTCTGTATGATTTTAATCCTTCTAAACTTATTGACTTGTTTTGAAGTCAAGTTTATGATACAGCTTGGCAAATGCTTTATGTACACTGGAACATGTGTTCTGCTTTTGGGCATAATGCTGAATTGTTTAGTAGTTTCCTCTAAAACTTCTATATCCTTCCTTACATTTTTGCCTACTTATTTTATTAATTACTGAGAGAAAAAGTGAGGAAATACACAATTTGTTTATTTTTCTCTGGGTTCTATAAGTTTTTGCTTCATAATATATTGAAGCTCCATTATTACAGTGCAGCACTTTCAGGATTTTTAAGTCTTCTTGATGAATTAACCCTTTGTGTATAGGAAATATCCTTTTTATCTCTGATATTACTTCTTGTCCTAAAATCTAGTTTGTCTACTATTAATATAGCCACTCAATCTTTCTTTTTATTCGTGTTTTCATGGTATATCATCTTCTATACTTTAATTTTTAACTTATCTGTATCTTCAGATTTAAAGATATCTATTGTAAAGAGCATATAACTGTGTTTTGGTTTTGTCTAACTTGACAATCTCTGCCTTTTAATTGACAAGTTTAATCCTTTTACATTGAATATACTTATTCATATGGCTGGGTTTAAGTCTACATCATGCCATATTTTTACTATGTATACTATCTCCTTTTCATTCTTTTTTCCTCCTTTCTTCCCTTCTTTTGGGAATTCCTAATATTATCTATACTACTAAATTTTAAGTTTTACTGGCTACTCAAGATTTTACAATATCTGTATTTAATCTGTCTCATTCAACCATGAATTAATATTATATAACTTCATGTATGATGTCAGAGGCTTGCAACGATATACTTCCATTTACCCCTTACATTATTTAGGCTAAACATTTTCATACATTTTACTTCTACATATGTTAAAATACCAAGATATTGTTATCTTTTTACTTCAAAATGATACCTTCACTGATGAACATTTAAGGATCAGATATTTAAGGATTTTATTTCAAAAAAGTCTATTATCTTTTTAATTTTTTTTGAGATTTTAAGTAAATTTTTAATTGAGATTTTAAAAAGACTCATATTTGTCTTCATATTTTTCAAATTCACTGATTAGTGTAGATTCAAGTTCCATCTGGTATTATTTTCTTCTGCCAAAATAACTTCCTTTAACATGTCTCATAGTCCAGGACTGCTGGTGAAAACTTCTTTCCATATTTAAAAAAATGTGTTAAGCATTCACTTTCAAAGAATATTCTAGGTTCTAGGTAAAAAGGGTTTTTTCTTCTTTCTTATAGCACTTTAAAAATATTTCATTGTTCCATGACTTGCATAGTTTCTGATGAGAAGTCATCAGATTTTTTAATCATTGTTCTATACATTTGTCTTTTATTACTGGCTTCTTAAAAGATTTTTTTCTTTCTCTTTGTTTTGGTTTTTGTTTTTAACAGTTTAGCTATGATGTACGTAAGTAAATCGTGTGTCTTAATTTATGCTTATTCTGCTTATGGTTCACTGAGTTTTTGACTCTGTAAGTTTATAATTTTCTTCTTGTTTGGAAAATTTTCAGCCATAATTGCTTTAAATATTTTTTCCACCCCAGTCTCCCTTTCCTATGATTCTGAGACTCAATTTACAAATGTTAGGCCTTTTATTCATTTTCCAAAGGTCCTTGAGGATCTGTTTACTTTACTCAGGCTTTTATTCTTTTGTGCTTCAGTTTGTATATTGCCTTATCTTCAAATTCACTAATTTATTCCTCTTCAACATCCAATCTGATGTTAAGGCTCTCCAGTTTCATTTCAGACATTAGGCTTTTGTCATTTTTGCCTATCTGTTTGCTTGCTTGCTTACTGTTTTTACTTTTAGAATTTCCATTAGACTCTTTTACAGTTTCCCTTCCTCTTGAGATTATCCAAGTTTCCTTTATGCTAATATTTTCCTGTAAATAGTTGAACACAATTATGATGGCTTTCAAATCTTTGTCTTCTAATTCTATTAGTTCTATCATTTTTGGATCTGTTCCAATATACTGTTTTTTCTCCTAGTTATGGTTTACATTTCAGCATCCTTTGAATGTCTGGTCTTTTTAAAATGTATTCCAGACATTTTTTGGTGCTATTTTGTTGTTTTCATCTAAAGAATGTTGTATTTTCTTCTGGTTAATTTACTTGCAGATCAGTCTGATACTTTTTAGGCTTGCTTTTAAGTTTGCTATAGTAATTCTAGAGTAGCTTTTCATCTAGGATTGCATTAGCCTTATTCCTAACATGTGACCTTTATGGAGTCTCTAGTAAATGCCCAAGATGTTCAACGAGGTCTCTCCTTCCTGGCTTGTCATAACTCGAACATCTCTCAGTGCTGTGTGAGCTCTGTAGTCTCCATTTAGCCTATAGCTCCCTGGCAGTTGTTCCTTCCCCAATAGTTGAATTTTGTCCTACTTTGTGGATTCTCCTTCTGTGTATATGCAGCTTTATATTCAATCACAAACTGAAAGGGGCATCTGCAGATTTCTGGATCTTTCTCCCTGCACTGATCCTTTGTCATTTCCCTTCCTAGCAAACCCTCAGCTGCCTTGGTAAGAATCCCTGTCCCCTTAGCTCAGCAGAGACTTCTGTGCTCCTCTTTGATCCCATATTCCTTACACTGAAGTCCAGAAAGTGTCTCCAGAAAGCCAGTCACAGTAATCGTGAGGTTTATCTTATTTGTTTCCTTCTCTAAATGTTTTCATTCCTGTGTTGCCTATCATCTAAAAACAATTTTTCCATATATTTTATAGTTATTGATGACAGAAAATCTGGTATGGTCAGATCTGGTCTTTTGTCTACTTACCTGCCTATTTTACCTGTCAGCATCTACATACTTCCTGACTCTTGCTTGTCTTCCTGCTTTGGCTCCTCATGTCCTGGGAACCCATATCCCTGCAGATGGTTAGTGCTTAGGACCCAGTGTGTCTGGACAGGTAGATGATATATGTATATGGTGACTTGGGGTCCACAGATACAAATGGCCAACTCAAAACTTCACTTCAGGGATTGGAGGTTGGCATCATAAAATTCTATATTTAAAAGATTTCACCAATCTCTAGCTGATGTTGTGGAATGGTACTGCTTCTAAGCTTTTGGTTATTTGTTCTCCCGAACTTTCTACCAATGTTATCTCACCACTCCAATATATCTTCCCCTCTCCCTCTTCTGCAAAACCACCTGGCAAAAAATAGTCAACATCTAAGTTCTTTTCTCTCAGACAAGTTGCTCGAAAATAAGGTACCTGAGACATTTTACTTCACCTTCTCAAGCCAATAGACGTAGTCTTAAGAAGCTAGCTTAAAGCACAGTTAGCTGTTCTCACAGAAATTTAAGTTAGCTGTTGCTCTCCTTATGGGTAAAATGGAAGACATACGCATTTGGGAAGTTTGCTGGGGTCTTCTGATGCCGGTGCGGTGTCATAGACGACCAAGACTGACATTTCTTTCCTGTGATAGTGGTGGATGACGTGCCTCGGTAATTCTGTCCATTGCCCTGGTAGCACTCCTCAACCACAGGGGTTTGCTCAGGTGGCACTAAAATGGCAATAGAAGAAATCAGACTGAACAATCACTGCAACAGAGCAACACGTGAAGCAATTTATGGCATGAACAGTACAGCAAACTCAAAATTGTCACTGTGCTCTTTTCTATATTAGCCGGCAGATCTATGGCATTGTAGTAATTAAATGGCCTAATTTTTCTTGGAAATATATCACTTGAAGTTCAGGAAAAAATAAACATCAGAATGCTTCTATCCTTGGGCAGTGTATCATTTGCGAGCTGTTTTTGATGGCTCTCCAGTGTGCATTCATGATAACAACTGGACAGAAGACCAGAGGAGCCTCACTAAATGGTGAAAGCTGTAGGCAGTGACTGGCTTCCAGTGGGGGATACACATCTCCCCAGACCCTTAATCAAAAGTTTTTAGCTGCTGGAGGATGGGAAAGAAAATGCTTCTGCATCCAGGACTGCAGGCAAAGATCCATTGCATCTGGGGGAAGGATAGAGATGAAAATCTTATTCTTCTTGAAGAAGTCTAAGAAATCCTCTTGTGCCCAGAATCCTATCCTGACACAAAGCAGAAGTTTGCTGCTCTTCCACTGGAGACCTGCCATAGATACAAGTTAAAGTTTGGCAGCATGGGAAGGAAGAGTAGAAACACTGAGAAACGCCTACCTTCCAAGCTCAGGTGACAGTGCCTGACTACTATGGCAGTTAGATCAGAAAATTGAGAAGTCCCTATCCCCATCAAAAGCTTAGCACTGAAAAACAAAGCAACAGCCTATCACTGGAGTCGGTTGAAAAACATAGAGAACTCCCTGTGATTCAGATGTGTGGTGACTGCTAAATCTAAGGATGGACTAATAACACTGAGAACACCCTTCAGTACCACAGGTACCACTGTAAACACAAGATAACAACAGCCCATCACTGAAATATTTGAAGTCTGTCATGTACCCAAGGTCAAAATATCAACAAAACCCAAATTCTGTTCAACTGCAGGATAGATTGACTCAATTACCCAAACTAAAATACTAACAGGAGAGGGGTACTCATTTCCAAGTGTATATAATATTTAGCACAGTCCCTACTGTTCTTCTATACATATTGTCCAGAATATGATTTTTAAAAATTACAAGACACACCAAAATATCCAGGCCATCAGTAAGTGAGAAAGCAATCAACAGTCAGACTCAGAGACAACCATTGTGGAAACAGATTGGAATTGTAAAACAACTATGATTAATATGTTAAAGAATCTTATGGTAAATGTGGACAATATGCAAGGATAGATGGGGAATTTTCACAAAGAGATGGAAATCATAAAAAAAAAAAAGGAAATTCTAGGCATAAAAACTACGATTCAAGAAATGAGGAACTCCTTAGATGGTGTGGTCACTTGATTAAATCCAACCAGAAAGAATCAGTGAATTTGAGGCTATGTTAAGAGAAAGTATCCAAGCTGAAACACCAGGAAAAAGAATGGAGAAAAGAGCAGAACAAGCATTGAAGAAATATCGGACAATATGAAATAGTCTAATATTTGGATAACTGGAATCCAGAAAGAACGAGAGAGACAACAGGGAAGAAGAAATACTTGAAGAGATAATGGTGGAGAATTTAACAAAATTAAGGAAAATCAACAGTCCTTAAGTCCAGGAATCTCAGAGAACCCCAAGCAGGATAAATACTAATACTATTAGTAAGACTACTTCTACTACTACTACTACACACAGGTAGACATGCCACCATCAAAATGCTGAAAACCAAAGATGAGAAAAAGTCTTAAAGCAGCCAGGATTTAAAAAAAAAAGACCAGATACAAAGGAACAAGGATAAGGTTTCCAGTCAGAACCTGTACGAAAAAAGAATTAATGACATAACATCTTCAAAGTGGTTAAGAAAAAAAAAGCTGTTATCCCCAAATTCTAAAGCCAACTAAATTACTTTTAAAACCAAAGGAAAAATAAAGTCTTTTTCAGACAGAGAGAAACTGAAAAACTTCATCACCAGCATATTTGTACCACAAGAAATGTTAAAAAGAAGTTCTTTACAGAAGGAATACGACACCAGATGGAAATTTTGATCTACACAAAGAAATAAAGAGCACTATAAATGATAAAAGTAAGAGTAAATGCAAAAGATATTTTTTATTTATAATAACTTAAAAGATGATTTGTAGGGGGTGTGAGGGTAGTTCAGTGGTATAATTCTTGCCTGCTATGCGGGAGACCTGGGTTTGATTCCCAGCCCATGAACTTTAAGTAAAAAATGTTATAAGGGAGAAAGAAGGTCATTACATACTGACAATAAGAAGAGATCACAATTATATATACATATGCAGCTAACAGCAGAGTTTCAAAATATATAAAGCAACTCTTGATAGATTTGAAGGAAGAAATTGATGGTTCTGCATTAATAGTAGGAGGTTTCAATATACCACTTTCAATAATGGATGGAACCTCCAGACAGAAAATCAAAAAGGAAACAGGGCAGGCCACGGTGGCTCAGCAGGCAGAGTTCTCGCCTGCCATGCCAGAGACCCGGGTTCGATTCCTGGTGCCTGTCCATGCAAAAAAAACAAAAAAAAGGAAACAGATGACTTGAACAATACTCTAAACCAGCTAGACCTAACTGACATAAATAGAACACTTCACCCAAAAGCATAACAGATATTCTTCTCTAGTGCATACGGATTATTCCCCAGTATAGATCATATATTAGATCACAAAACAGATCTCAATAAATTAAAAAATATTGAAATTGTGCAATATATCTTTTCTAACCACAATGGAATGACATTAGAAATCAATAACAGAAGGAGAAATGGAAAATTCACAAATATATGGATTGTGGCAAATTTTCCACACCAATGCAAGGTGTTGGTCATGGGGTGATATATGGAAATCTTGTGTTTTGTGCATGAGTGCTCTGTAAACCCACATCTTCTCTAAAAAAGAAAAAGAAATTGTTTAAAAGATAAAAAGGAAAAGCTCAGAATCAGATAGCTTCACAGATGAATTTTACCAAACATTCCAAGAAGAATTAACACCTATCCTACACAAAGTCTTCTAAAAATTTGAAGAAGAGGAAATACTCTCTAACTCATTCTATGAGGCCAACTTCACCATCATGTCAAAGCCAAATAAAAATACCACACAGAAAATATCCCTTATGTATATAGCTACAAAAATCCTCAACAAAATATTAGCGAATGATTCCAACAGCACATCAAAATAATGTTATACCTTAATCAAGTGGGACTTATCCTAGGTATACAAGGGTGGTTCAACACAAGAAAATCAATAAATGTAATACACCACATTGATAGAATGAAGGAAAAAACATCCCTTCTTGATAAAAAACTACCTAGAAAAAAAGGAATAGAATGAAACTTCCTCAATATGATAAAGACATATATGAAAAACCTACAGCTAACATCATATTTAAGGATGACAGATTGAAAGCTTTCCTTCTAAGATCAAAACAAGTATGCCTCATGTCACCACTGTTATTCAACATTGTACTGGAAGTCCTAGCTAGAGCAATTAGGCAAAAGAAAGAGAAATAAAAAAACATCTAAATTGGGAAGAAATAAATAAAACGTTCCTTATTTGCAGATGACAGAAATCCTGTACACATCAAATCCTATAAAAAAAACTGCAACAAAGCTCCTTGAACTAACAAATGAATTCATCAAAGTAGTGGCATACAAGATCAACATGTAAAAATCAATGTTTCTATTTATTAGTAATGAATAATCTGAAAGGGAAATCAAGAAAAAAATTCCATTTATAATAGCAACTAAAAGAATCAGATATCTAAGAATAAATCTAACCAAGGATATGAAGGATTTATGCATAGAAAATTGAAAGACATTGCTAAAAGAAATCAAAGATCTAAATAAATGGAAGGACATTCCATGTTCATGGATTGGAATACAAAATACTTTTAAGATGTCAATTCTACCCAAATTGATTTACAGACTCAATGCAATCCCAACCAAAATTCCAACAGCCTAATTTGCAGAAAAGGAAAGGTCAACTATCAAACTTATTTGGAAGGGTAAGAGGCCCTGAATAGCCAAAAACATCTTGAAAAAGAATCAAGATGGAGAACTCACAATTCCTGACTTTAAAGCATATTACAAATCCATAGTGATTAAAACAGATCGATGTATTGACCACTGGAATTAAATTGAGAGTTCAGAAAGAGACCCTCACATCTATGGCCAAGTGACTTTTGACAAAGCTGCCAAGTCTACTCAACTGGGAAAGAATAGTCTCTCAAAAATGGTGCTAGAAGAACTGGATATCCATATGCAAAAGAATGAAAACTGACTCAAAATGATTCAAAGACCTAAATATAAGAACCAGGACTATAAAATTCATAGAAGAAAATGTAGGAAAGCATCTTCAAAGTCTTGTAGTAGGCAATAGTTTCTTAGACTTTATACCCAAGGTGCAAGTAATAAAGAAACTTCTCAAAATTAAAAACTTTTGGGCCTCAGAGGACTTTGTCATGAAAGTGAATAGACAGCCTACTCATTGGGAGAAAATATTTGCAAACCACTTTTCTGATAAGGGTTTAATATCCAGAATAAAACAAGAGATCCTACAAAAAAGACAACCAAATTTAAAAATAGGCAGAAGACTTGAATAAGCATTTCTCCAAAGAGAATATACAAATGGCAAAAAAAAAAAAGAATATGAAAACATATTCAACCTCACTAGCTATGAAAACCACAAGGAGATATCGTTTCACATGTACTGCAATGGCTACTATTAAAAAAACAAAAACAAAATTACAAGTGTTGGAGAGTATGTAGAGAAATAGGAACACTTATTCATTGCTGGTAGGAATGTAAAACAGTGCACCTGTGATGGAAGACAGTTTGGCAGTTCCACAGAAAGCAAGGTATAGAATTATTATATAATGCAGCAATCCCACCATTAGGTAAATACACAGAAGAATTGAAAGCAGGGACTCAGACAAATATTTTCACCCTGACATTCATACAGTATTATTCACAATTGCCAAAAGATGGAAGTAAACCAAATGTCTGTCAACTGATGAATGGATAAGCAAAATACAAAAGATGGAATATTATTCATCAATAAAAAGGTGTGAAGTCCTGATGCATGTGACAAGATGGATGAACCTTGAGGACAATATTTTGAGATAAATAAGCCAATCACAAAAGGGCAAATATAATATGATCTCACTGATATGAGCTAATTATAATAAGCAAACTCATAGTTAGACTCAAGAATATTGGTTACCAAGAGAGTTTGGGGCTAGAAAATGGAGATTTGATGTTTAATTTACACAGAATTTCTATTTAGGTTGATTGTAAAGGATTGGAAATTGTGGTGATGCAGCACATTATTGTGAGTATAATGTCACTGAATATATAGGTGAATGTATTTAAAAGGAGAAACTTAGGTGGTATATATTACTAGAATAAAAATAAAAAGATAAAATTAATAGTGTACAACACAGTAAGCCCAACTGAAGATAAAGGGCTATAGTTGATAGTACAAAGGTGATAATTCAAGAATTATAATAAATGTATGATACTAACACAAGGTATTAATAATCATGTATATATGGAAAATATATACCTAATGGAAATTATGGATGGTAGATACTAGTACTATTTTTATAATCTTTCATTGACTATCACAAAGATAACCACTGTTAAAAAGTATAATTATTGTTTGAAAAGTGCTATCATCAAATGTTACAAATATTACACACCAATACAAGGTGTTGGTGGTGAGGTAACATATGGGAATTCCATGTTTTATGTGATTGTTTTCTAAACCCACAACTTCTCTAATACACTTTTTTTAATGACAAAAAGTAACCCATATTATACATAGAATACACCTTAAATTAGAAACTGCAGTCGTTTCTGAGGAGGGGGAGAGGGAGATGATGATCTTACTCATCAACTTATATTACTTACAAAAAATAAAATTTTAAATTATAAAAAAATTTTAAATGATGATTGGCTATTCAGGAAAAAAAGAATATTGATGTATCATG
>PVIY010046466.1:0-18469 GCA_004026745.1 Myrmecophaga tridactyla | reverse complement strand
CCCACCCAAGATGGAAATCGAGTCCAGCCCCCCCTTCCACCCAGAGGGGAAACTGAGTCAGGCCCCTTCACGCCCGGCCCACCCCGCGTCACCATCCGGCCGGGCCGCTCCCTGCGCGGCACCCGCCCGCGCAGGAATGGGGGCCAGGGGGGCGCGGAGACTCCCACCGCGGGGCCCCCGCGGGATCAGAGGGCGCCCTCACCGTCCATGGCCGGGGTCCCGGGGGCGGGGCCGGGGTCGCAGCTGGGCCCGCGGCGCGCGCTACAGCCGAGCCATTCGCCAGAGGCGGAAATGCGCCGCGCGCGCCCGCCGCCGCGTCACTGCCCGGAATCCGGCCGCGCCTGCGCGCTACGTCACCGCCGCCTCGCGCGGGGGCCCGGGAGCCGGGTGCGCGCCGCCCGGGGGGGGGGGGGCGAGGAGGCCGCGCGTGCGCGCGCGCCGCCGCCGCTGCGCCGCGCCGGGGCCCGGGTCCGAGAGGCTCCCCGCGCCGAGGCCGCTCCCGGGGATGGCGCGGCGGCTCCGCTCGCTCCCGAGTCCCGGCCCCGCCTGGAGGGCGGCCGGGCGATTACTCACGCTGTTTTTTAGGGGATTTCGGGGCCCCCCTCCCGCCGCTCGGAGGAGTGTGGTGATGTCACCGCGCCCGGCCTGGAGCGCAGCCAGGGCTGCAGGCCTGCGGCCGCCCGTCCCGCACCGGGAAAGGCCCGGGCCTGCTCGGCCCCAGGGGCGCGCGCTGGACTTGACCCGCGCGGCCCCTGAGCACCGAAGGTACCTCTCGGTACCTGCAGAGGCACCTGCTAATTTCCTGTCCACCCCAAGCAGAGGCAGTGGAGGGAAAGGAGAGTGGCCGGGCTCCCTCACCCCACGGGCCGGGACCCCGGGGCGCCCAGGGGGCAACTGAGGCGCCGAGGGTCGCGTCGCCTCCCGCGGGCGACCGGGGTCGAGTTAGGCCAGAGCTAGTCGCTTCTCCAGCTCAAGTGCCTCGGGGACGGTGGGTGGGCGGGAGGCGCCCGGAGCAGGCTGCCTAAGTCCCCTGGGGCCCCCTCGCACCCGTAGGGGCCCGCCTGCCTTCCCAGGGCTTCCAGCTTGGGTGCAGCTCAGCCATCAGCCAAGCCATGCCATTGTCATGCCATCGCATCCCACCAAGTCCAGGCCCAAAGCGCATCCTTGCAGGGAGGGGAAGGGGCTGGGGCTGGGGCGCCCTCCTCGCCCCCGAGGTCCTCCCTCGCCCCCCGTCCCAGATTGAGGACGTTCCAAAGCAGGCGGTGGAGCCTTCTCCAGATGGAGAAAAACTTATTTTCTTTAAATGGGTTCTAAATTCGGGAATCATTTGGGAATTGAAAAAGACTGGAAATTCTGACTTGCTTTCCCAGGCTCTGAAAAAAACAGGAAGAGAAAAGTGAAAATGAAGTTGCCACCCCTCCCACTCATTTCGGTTTCTCTTGCGTCCCTGATTAGAAAAGTCTGTTTTTTTTGTTTTGATTTTTTTTTTTTTTTTTTTTTGCGGAGGCAGATTTCAGGTTGAAGAATGGATGAATTATAATCTTTGCTTAATGACATGCAATCATCAATTTAGGCATGATCTTTTATTTGATTTTTATATATTTATACTTTTAAAAATAGTACAGTGAAAACCATCATAAAGGGTTCCATGCATTAGAATAACTTTCCAGAAACCTACAACCTTCAGATGGGTCCCTGGACCAAATAAGTCCTGAAACCTAGCTAGAGGGCCCAGCCTCTCCAGAACATCAGATAGTTTCATCTCCCCCATATTAGTGACAGACCCTTCCAACGTTAAAAAGTTAGACTGGTCATAGCCCAAATACCCCTAAAGTGAGGTATGGAAAGATCAAAGGTGATGGTGGAGTTATACAGAGAATATAGGAATTAACAAATGAATATGAATGCTGAATCATTTCATTGATATCTCTTTTAGTCTCCAGTATCTTAGAGCAGCTAGAAGTAAAAACCTAAAATTTTGGAATTTTAACCCAAACCTAACTCTGAATATGTTCTGCAACTAATTGTAGTGCTGTGCTTTGAAATTTGTTGCTTTTTTGTACATATGTTATTTTTCACAGAAAAAAAAGTTGATTGTGTTGCTAAAAAAAAATTTATGCCTTCTAGCCTCCTATATTCTGGAGCAGCTAGAAGGAAAATTCTTAGAGGATTGTATGATAGCCCATGACAAACTCTGGGGTCTGTCTTGTAACTACTTGTTAAAGAGTGCTTTGAAAACTATTGCTTTTTTATTTCTTTGCTTTGTATGTATGTAATACTATACAATTAAAAAGTTAAAAAAAAAAAGAAGAAAGAAAGAAAACCAGTGTAGCTGCTGCAGACCTCGAGGGCATAGATACACTCCCCTGTGACTTATACCTAACCCCCTGCTCATCACCTGTACGTGCCTTCTTTATGCCCGTCCAGAATTCTGTATTTATTATTCTCTTGATTACATTTTTAAAGAAAAAATATCCATTTATATATGCATGTCTATATTTATATTGTTTGGGCTTGCTAACTTTTACTTTTATGAAGAGGGCACCATATTATATGTTTCCCTTTGTTATGTACCTGTTTCATTCAGTCTTATGGGACTAAGATTTATCCGTTTCATAGTTCATTCCCTTTTCATGACTGTATACTATTCTATTATGTAGCTATACCGCAGCTTGTCAATCTATTCACCCTGAGGATAGGCGCTCAGGTTTGCGGTGTTTTGCTATTATAAACAGTGTTGCTAAGAACATTCCTGGGATTGTCTCCCATTGTCTATATATCCAAGAGTTTCTCTTGGGTGTATGCCTAGAAGGGACTTCCTGGGTCCTGGAATATGCAAATAGCCAGTGATACAAGCTAATGCTACGATTGGGATACCAAGTTACACTTCCAGTGGCAATGTGGTACCAGACCTCCTCCACTTGACATTGTCTCCAAGGTTTATTGTCAGACTTCTTAATTTTAATCAAATGGTTGTAAAATGGAATCTGGGTGCAATCTTAATTTGCATTTCCATATTACTAGTGAGTTTGACAAACTTCACATATGTTTATTAGCCCTTTGTGTTTCCTCTTCTGTAAAATGTCTGTTTATGCCTTTGCCTCATTTTACTGTTAGGCTGTCTTTTTATTTCGATTTGTAGGCATTCTTTACACCAGGCCTTTGACAGGTGCTTGTGCTGCAAATATTATCTCCCAGCTCATAGCTTGACTTTTCACTCTCCTTAAGGTGTCATTAAAAAAAAAAAAAAAAAAAAAAACTTTTTTTTTTTTTTTTTTACATGGGCAGGCACCAGGAATCGAACCCGGGTCCTCGGGCATGGCAGGCAAGCACTCTTGCCTGCTGAGCCACCGTGGCCTGCCCTAAACAACTTTTTATTATAAAATGTAAATACACACGAGAGTTTGGGAATAGCATAACAAGTTTCCATGGATTCATCATCCAATTACAATAGTTTAGAATTCATGGCTGTTCCTGTTACCTTTTTGCTGACAGCCCCACCCCCATTCCCAGGAAATCTCCATCTCAGGGATTATTTTTGAACTATATCCCAGGACTCTTGGGAAAAAAAGACTACTATGTTATTATCACACCTAAAATAATATTAATAACAATCATTTATTATCATCAGATGCCGGGCCAGCGTTCAAATTTAGCCTGTTGTTTCATGAGACTTTATTTAATAGTTTATTAAAAGCATCCAAACAAGCCTTTCTCAGTGCCTGCCCATGCAAAAAAAAAAAAGTAAAAAGCATCCAAACAAGGAAATTAATTTATTGCAATTAATTGCTATGCCTCTTAACTCTTCCTCTTGTTTTTATTGTGGTAACATATACGTCACGTAACATTTTCCATATTAGCCATTTTGAAGTGTACAATCCAGTGGCATTTAAATCACCTTTACAATGTTATGTTACCATCACACCATGTGCTACCAAAACTTTTTCATCACCCCAAATAGAAACTCCATTACCAATAAATCCTCCCTTCTTCCTCTCCCTAGCTCCTCTGATCTACACTCTGCTTCTCTGAATTTCCTTGTTTTAGATATCTCAAACAAGATTGTCCTTTTGTGCAGTTTTTTCATGTAGCGTAATGTTTCCAAGTTTTATCCACGTAGCATGGATCAAAACTTCATGCCTTTTTATTTCTGTGAGGTTGGCAGTAACATCCCTCCTTTAATGGGATTTTTGTGTCCTCTTTTTTTTTGTCTTTTCAAAGAACCAATTTTTTATTTCATTGATGCTCTCTATTGTTTTTCTATTCCCTGTTTCACTTATCTCCACTCTAATCTTTATTATTTCCTTCCTTCTGCTCAATTTACGTTTGGTTTTTTTTCCCCCTTAATTTCTGCAGATCTGAGGCTTAGTTACTATTTGACATCTTGCTTCATTTTTAATGGAAGCATTTAGAGCTACAAATTTCCCTCTGAGCACTGCCTTTGCTGCATCCCATATGTTTTGATATAAAATATGCTAATTTTATTCATCTCAAGATATTCCTTAATTCCCTTGTGATTTCATCACAAACAGCTCATTGGTTGTTTGAGTGTACTGTTTAATCTTCACATAATTATGAACTTTCTAGTTTGCCCTTGTCATTGATTTCTAGATTCATTTCATTGGGGTCTGAGAGGATACTTTGTGTAATTTCAATCTTTCAAAATTATTTAAAGTATTTTGTAACCTAACATATGGTCCATCCTAGAGAATGATCCCTTGTGCACTTGAAAAGAGTATGTATTCTACTGTTATTGGAGAAAGTGTTCTATATATGTCCACTAGATCTGGTTGGTTTGTAGTATTGTTCAAATCCTCTATTTCTTTCTTGACCTTCTGTCTGGATGTTCTGTCCATTGTAGATTGTGGTGTATTGAAGTTTCCTTCTATTAATATAAACTATCTATTTCTGCCTTCAGATCTATCAATGTTTGCTTCGTATGTTCCAGTGCCCTGCTATTCGGTGAATATATATTTATAATCATATCTTCTTGAAGAATTGACACTTGTATCTTATAACTGATTTTGACTTAAAGTCCATTTCGTCTGATATTGGTATAGCCACCCATGCTCTCATTTGATTATTACTTTTTTCACTTTTTTTATTAAGAAATCTTCACACACTTGCATTCTATACATGGTGTACAATCAATGGCTCACAATATCATCACCTAGTTGTGTATTCTTCACCATGATCATTTTTTAGAATATTTCTATCACTCTCAAAAACGAAGTAAAAGAAAAAACCCATACATACAATATACCTTACCCATCTCTCTCATTAACCACCAGTATTTCCATTTTCCCAATTTGTTTTACCCTTTGTCCCCCCCTATTATTTTTCATCCATATTTTTTACTCATCCGTCCATACCCTGGATAGAAGGAGAATCAGACACAAGGTTTTCACAATCACACAGTTAAATTGTAATAATTATATCTTTATACAATCGTCTTCAAGAATCTATGCTACTGGGGCGGGCCATGGTGGCTCAGTGGCAGAGTTCTCACCTGCCATGCCAGAGACTTGGGTTCAATTCCCGGTGCCTGCCTATGCAAAAAAAAAAAAAAAAGAAGAAGAAGAAGAAGAATCTAGGCTACTGGAATGTAACTCAACAGTTTCAGGTACTTCCCTCCAGCCACTCAGATACACCATAAACTAAAAAGGGATATCTATATAATGTGTAAGAATAACTTCCAGGATAACCTCTCGACTTAGTTTGAAATCTCTCAGCTACTGAAACTTTATCTCATTTCTCTCTTCCCCCTTTTGGTCAAGGAGGCTTACTCAATCCATTGCTGTGGGGCCCTGGCTTATTCTGGGATTTCTGTCCCATATTGCCAGGGAGATTTACACCCCTGGGAGTCATGTCCTGTGTAGAGGGGAGGGCAGTGAGTTCACCTGCTGAGTTGGCTTAGAGAAAGCGGCCACATTTGAGCAACTAAAGAGGGTCTCTGGGGATGATTCTTATGCCCAATTTTAAGTAGGTTTAGCCTACCCTTTGCAGGAATAGTTTTCAAAGGGACATACCCCAAGATTGAGGGCTCTCCTATTGATTTGGTTGCCCCTCATTTGATTATTATTTGCATGGAATAATTATTATTTGCATACTTTCACTGTCAACCTACTCATGCCTTTGAATTTAAGGTGATCTGTTGTAAAAAGCATATAGTTAGGTCATACTTTTTTTTTTAAACTTTTTTTATTGTATACTATAACATATATACAAAATAAAGAAATAAAAAAAGCAGTAGTTTTCAAAGCACTCTTCTACAAGGGATTACAGGACAGACCCCAGAGTTTGTCATGGGCTACCATACCATCCTCTCAGATTTTTTCCCTCTAGCTGCTCCAGAATATAGGCGGCTAGAGAGCTTAAATACTTTTTTATCATAGCAATCGACTTTTTTTCCTTCTTTTTTTGGGAAAAATAACATATATACAAAAAAGCTATGAATTTCAAAGCACAGCACCACAATTAGTTATAGAACATATTTCAGACTTTGACATGGGTTATAATTTCACAATTTTAGGTTTTTACTTCTAGCTGCTCTAAAATACTGGAGATTCCCGGTGCCTGCCCATGCAAAAATAAAATAAAATACTGGAGACTAAAAGAGATATCAATTTAATGATTCATCACTCATACTCATTTGTTAAATCCTATCTTCTATGTATAATTCCACCATCACCTTTGATCTTTCCATACCTCTCTTTAGGGATGTTTGGGCTATGGCAATTCTGAATTTTTGCTATTGGAAGGGTCTGTCACTAATATGGGGTAGGGAGATGGAACTATCTGATGTTCTGGAGAGGCTGGGCTAGGTTTCAGGACTTATCTGGACCAGGGACCCACCTGGAGGTTGTAGGTTTCTGGAAAGGTACTCTAGTGCCTGGAACCCTTGTGGAATCTTATATATTGCCCTAGGTGTTCTTTAGGATTGCCTGGAATGGTCCTGGTTGGGGGTTGGCAGGTTATGATAGGTAGCAGTGTCTACCTGAAGCTTGTGTAAGAGCAGCCTCCAGAGTAGACTCTCAACTCTATCTGAACTCTCTCTGCCACTGATACTTTATTAATTACACTTCTTTCCCCACTTTGGTCAGGATGGAATTGTTGATCCCAAGGTGCTAGGTCTGGATTCATCCCTGGGAGTCATCTCCCACGCCGCCGGGGAGACTTTCACCCCTGGACATCATGTCCCACTTATGGGGGAAGACAATGATTTCACTTGCAGAGTTGGGCTTAGAGAGACAGAGGCCACATCAGAGCAACAGCAGAGGTCCTCCAGAAGTAACTCTTAGGTATGCCTATAGGTAGGTTAAGCTTCTCCGCTACCTACGTAAGGTTCACAAGAGTAAGCCTCATGATCCAGGGCATGGCCTATTAATTTGGATGTCCCTAAAGTTTGACACAATATCAGGGGATTCCCTGATGGTAAGGTTTAATAGTTCCATAGTCTTTCTCCCCTCCCTCAGGGGACTTTACCGATACTTTTTTATTATCTGCTTAATATACTCTAGGATGTTTCCAGGCATTATAATAATCTATTCAGGATTAAAGGACTTCTTTCTTATTCTGTGCTCCCTATGTTTCAATTGTTCATATGAGTTATACAATAGGTTGAATTAGATTAGGCACTGCAGAAAATTTCAGTTCCAGATCAAATAAATCTTTCTTCCATTAGTCTCAAAGAGTATGTGTGGTTCTAAAATATAGATACTTTCTTTCTTACCCCTATGTTCTGAATTACTTTAACCTCAACCTGTTTGGCTTCATTCTTATCACCAAATATCAGGTTATATATATAAAACAGCCTCTCAAAATCCAGAAATAATAATCACTGCTCCGGATTTAATGTGTTTGGTCTAAAAGCTTACAATCTAGGCTTCTATTTTCTTATAAGCATTTTCTAAAGGGGGCCATACCATTGTTGTTTTTTTGTTCCTGGTTTATTTTGTCTCACCAAATGTCCCACATGTTCATTCACATCGTTGCATGCCTCATGACATTCTTTCTTTTTGTAGCAGCACAGCCTTCATTCATAAGTACACACCATCGTTCGCCAATCTACTTCTCCGTCAGTGCATCCTTCAGCCACCTGCGTTCATCGGGCATCATGTAGAGGGCCCAAAGTCTCCAGTCCATCAACATTCTCAATTTTAGATAATTTCATTGTTCCCAAGAGACAGAAAACCAATAAATACCCCCTCACCAGATAGGAAATCTAAACCTCCTCTTAACTCTTGTCCCTCCCCCCATTATTCACCTCTGCTGTTGCTGTGGTAATGCTGATGGTTTCTTTCTGAACGCAGCTCACAGCATGCAATAGCAGTTTTACCCCTGTACCCTGGATTTAAATACTCTTTATACAAGAGTCATATTTTTGAAGTAATTCTTAATGGGAACTCGTTCATATTTCTAGTGTGTCAGTGGGATACGTAGGTCTATACAACCCCTTTCAATCTTGTTCATCTTCAATATGGTAATATTATTTCTAGACCCACTAGAGAATTACTGTCACTTCTATCTATTCCCTTACATTGGAGTTCAACCTCATTAGCTAATCATTTTGTGACTCATTTTTATCTGTGCCTATTTTAAATGGATAATCGTCTATTTTTTGGCTGATTCTTTAAGCTTGAAAAACCCACAACTACATATATTATGTCACTAAGAGAGAAAAATGTTTATTCCAAAAGTTTTTGCTAGGCACTCTACAGGGTACTATGTATTTCCTAAATCTATTATGTTTGAGTTATTTGTTATTTTCAATATACTTACACTTTGTATTACAGTATATTCTGGTATGTAATTCCTGTTGACTTAAGAAAATTGTGTATATTTTGAATTTATGAGATCTATAGTTTCTCATATTAAAGGAACCATATTTAACAACACTGTATGAAACTGGGGAAAAAAACAATTATTCAACCTATTTTAGGACATTATTTAACTAAGTGTAGTAGATTAGATACAATGTTTAAAAGATTTCTAAAGGAGCTTATTTATTGGATACTCTGAATACAATTCTCCTGTTTGCCCTGTTACTAAAGACTAAAATACTGACATCTAGTGGCAAATATCTAAGCAACTAAGAAGGTAATTTAGAAAGATATCACCACAGCTCACCAGAGAAAATAATTTATTTTCATATCTCTGAAGTTGTTAGAAATTTAATAGCATATGTGATTTAAATGTATATAACAGAAAAAATAAGCCCACAATTTTTTTGAGGAGTCTTTGTTCATTTACTAAATATTTTGGCAATTATT
The DNA here is from genome assembly GCA_004026745.1 of Myrmecophaga tridactyla. Taxonomy (NCBI): domain Eukaryota; kingdom Metazoa; phylum Chordata; class Mammalia; order Pilosa; family Myrmecophagidae; genus Myrmecophaga; species Myrmecophaga tridactyla. Next base: position 9,197 of record PVIY010046466.1, on the reverse strand, counting down.
GATAAACAAACCCATAGAACTTCAAGTCTTATAATATAAAAGTATCAGAGACCTCCATAATCCACACAGGATTGTCTGAGTTCTGTAAATTTTCCTAAATGGAACACTTACATGTCAAGAATCCATAAAACTGGGCGGCTGCCGTGGCTCAGCAGGCAGAGCTCTGATCTGCCGTGCTGGAGGTCTGGAGTTCGATCCCTGGTGCCTCCTGCCCATATGCAAATTAAAAAAAAAAAAGAATCCATAAAACCTAGAAGAATACCTTTATTCATTTATTTTTACTTTTATATATATATTTTTTTTAATTAAAAAAAATTTTTAAACATAACAACATACAAACACGAACATTCTTACCAGATGATCATTCCATTCTTGGTACTTAAACAATAATTCACAATATCATCACATAGTTGTATATTTATAACCATGATCACCTCTCAGAACATTTGCATCAATCCAGAAAAAGAAAAAAGAAAAAAAATTCATACATACCATACCCCCTTCCCCTGTCCCTCACCGATCACCAGCATTCCAATCTACTAAATTTATTTTAACTTTTGTTCCACCTATTATTTATTTATTTTTAATCCATATGCTTTACTCATCTGTCGATAAGGTAGATAAAAGGAGCATCAGACATAAGGTTTTCACAATCACACAGTCACATTGCGACAGCGATGTCATTGTACAATCATAGAAGGATACTTTTAAAATCTGGGGGTTTTTAATAAAGCCAGCCTTTCTAATGTTAAGTAAATGTTCTCTTAGAGTCACAGGTTTTGTGTTTTGTTTTGTTTTTTTATCACAGGCCAGCAACTTTTGTGGTTTTTTTTTTCGCTTTTATTTATTTTTATTTTTTTTTAACTTTTTTTATTGTGAAATATAACACATATACAAAAAAGCAATAAATTTCCAAGTACATTTTAACAAGCTGTTATAAAACAGATTTTGAAGTTTGGTATGGGTTACAGTTCCATGATTTTTTATTTTTTCTTCTAGCTATTCCAAGACACTGAAGCCCAACAGAAATATCAACATAATGAGAATCACAGGCATTTAAAGGTAGAGTTGACCTCATTTTTCCTTTTACCAATATGGAAACAGTGACTCGCCTCAGGTCATACTGCTGTCTGGGGCGGACTCATGCCTATATCTTCATCTTCCAACTTCAAGCCATTTTCCAATCCTCTATACACTGCTGCCCTCATTTAAAGACTTCTAGTAAGTGCATAAACAACTCATACTATGGCAAGTATACACAAACACATGTACCTCATGTTATAAATAAATGTTTCCTAAGACACTGAATTAATCACATTTTTGGAAGTCAAATCAAACTACATATTTTAAGCATGCTTTCTATTTTACAGGAAATCTGAGGCTAAGTTCCTCTCTGTCCCTCTTTCTCCTATGAAATAACCCCCAATCTATCTGTTTTATAAACTGTATTGTATATAGGGCAGCAAGGCACACTTACAATATGTTAAGATCCTCCTTTGAAATATGAGGTAGGATCAATAGAGAGTGATTTTCCAAAGTCTACACAAGAGATTTTACAAATGAAGAGCAGGGTAGCAGCATTGGCTTTTCATATCTTTACACAACATATAATTTATTCTTGTGCTGCCCCTCCAGAGGGTTTACTTGGATGAGGCAGAGAGCAGAAAAAAAAATATGATGATTATAACGTGATGCAAAGATAGATTTCAACTCTCAAATTTAAGAAGAAGATTTCTAATGTTTCTTCTCCTTCATTCTCTTAATATGCTGTATCAAATTGATGGGTTTTCTTATGTTGAACCATCCTTGCATTCCTCAGTTGGTTATTATTTCAGTTTGCTAAAGCTGCTGGAATGCAACATACCAGAAATGGATTGGCTTTTTACAAAGGGGATTTATTAAGTTGCAAGTTTACAGGTCTAAGGCCATGAGAATGTCCAAATTAAGGCATCGTCACTCAAGAAAGGCCAATCTCATCCGGGGTTCCTCTGTCAGCTGGAAAGGCACATGGCTGGCATCTCCTATTCCTTTGCTCCCAGGTTGCCTTTCTTTCAGCTCCTGATTCCAGCATCTGTGAGTCCTCACTTAGCTTCTCTGGGGCAAACTCTGGTTTCATCTCTTAGGTTAGCATCCGATTTGTATTGTTCAAGGTATTTGTCCATTTCATCCAGGTTTTCTAATTTGTTGGCATATAATTGTTCATCACACCCTCTTATAATCCTTTATATTTCTGTAAGTTTGGTAATAATGTCCCCAATTTTATTTCTGATTTTAGCTGTTTGTATCTCTTTTTCTTGGTTAATCTAGTGAAGTGTTTTGTTGATTTTATTGATCTTTTAAAAAACCCAACTTTTGATGTTGTTCATTCTCTCTATTGCTTTTCTATTTTCTATTTCATTTATTTCAGCTCTGCTCTTACTATTTCCTTCCTTCTACTAACTTCAGATTTCGTTTACTTTTCTTTTTCTATTTTCTTTAGTGTGAGTTAGTTATTAATTTGTGCTATTTATTCTTTTTAAATATGGGAATATAGACCTATAAATTTCCCTTGGTACAGTGCCTTCACTGGGTCTCATAGGTTTTGTTATATTGTATTCTTGTTTTCATTCATCTCAAGATATTTCCTAATTTCCTTCATGATTTCTTCTTTGACCCTTTGGTTGTTTAATAATATGTTGTTTAATTTCCACCTATTTAGAAAATTTCCAGTTTTCCTTCTGTTACTGACTTTCAGCTTTATTTCATTGTGGTCTGAGAAGATACTTTGTATGATTTCAATATTTCTGAATTTATCAAGATTTGATTTCTGGCCTGATAAATTATCTACCCTGGAAAATGTTCTATGCCTACTTGAGAAGAGCATGCATTCTGCTGTTGTTCAGTGAGTGTTTGGTACATATCCACCAGGTCTAATTGATTGGTAGTGTTGTTTGTGTCCTCCATTTCCTTACTGATCTTCGGTTGAGATGTTTTATCGATTACTGAAAGTGGTGCATTGATGTCTCCGACTATTATTTTAGAACTATTAGTTTCTTCCTTCAATTCTGTCAATTTTTTGCTTCATATATTTTGGGGCTCTGTTGTGAGGTGCATACATGTTTATGATCACTATATTTTCTTTCTGGACTGAATCTTTTATCAATATATAATATCCTTCTTTGTCTCATAATCTTTTTTGACTTAAAATCTATTTTGTCTGACAATAATATAGCCAGTCTGGCTCTGTGTGCGCCATCTTGTGCATATTTTATTATTGGTAAAATGGAGATGACAATTTTTGCTCTAAGTTACAAGTTTTCTCTAAGGATCAAATGAGTAACATCAAGAGGCTTAGAAAAGTTTGGAACATTATACATATATTACTATTTTTTTGACATTTTTATTGTGAAATATAACATATATACAAAAGAGCAATAAATTTCAAAGTACATTTTAACAAGTAGTTTTAGAACAGATTTCAATGTTTGGTATGGGCTACAGTTCCACAATTTCAGGTTTTTCCTTCAAGTTGCTCCAAGACACTGGAGACTAAAAAGAAATATCAATATAATGATTTAATAGTCCTACTCATTTGTTAAATCCTGACTTCTGTTAAAAGTCCTCCTTCTCCTTTGAGTCTTCTCCCAATCTTCAGGGATATTTGGCCCGTTGTACTTTCTGAAAAGTAAACTTAGTGTGAAACTTTTGTAGGATCTCAAATACAGCTGCTTAGGTCAGGAATGCATTGTTGATCCGACGATGCCAGGGCCAGGCTCATCCCTGGAAGTCATGTCCCATGTTGCCAGAGAGAATCACACCACTGGATGTCATTTCCCATGTAGGGGGATTATAATGATTTTACATGCAGAGTTGGCGTAGAGAGAGAGAGGCCATATCTGAGCAACAAAAGAGGCTCTCTAGAAGTAACTATTCGGTATAATTATAGGTAGGTTTAGCTTCTCCACTACAGAAAAAAGTTTCATAAGAGGAAAGCCTCAAGATCAAGGGCTTGGCCTATTTTTGGGAGTCCCTAGTGTTTGAGAGAGTATCTGGGGTTTCCCAGGTGGGAAAGTTTAATAGTTCCATATTTTTGCTTCAGTCCCTCAAGGGACTTTGCCAACATATTTTTTTCCACACACCCAATATATTCTACCCATTGTCCCTCCTATTATTTATTTATTTTTATCCATATTTTTACTCATTTGTCCATACCCTGGATAAAAGGAGCATCAGACACAAGATTTTCACAATCACATACTGACATTGTAAAAGTTGTATCATTATACAATCATCTTCAAGAATCAAGGCTGCTGGAACACAACTCAACAGTTTAAGTACTTCACTCCAGCCACTCCACTGCACCACAACTAAAAAGAGATATCTATATAGTGCATAAGTATAACCTCCAGGATAACTTCTTGACTCTGAAATCTCTCAGCCACTGAAAGTTTCTTTTGTCTCATTTCCCTCTTCCTCTTTTTGGTCAAGAAAGCTTTCTCAATTCCTTGATGCCAGGTCCTGGCTCATCCTGGGAGTTCTGTCCCACATTGCCTATGTAGCGGGGAGGGCAGTGAGTTTACCTGCTGAGTTGGTTTAGAGAGAGATGCCACATCTGAGCAACAAAAGAGGTTCTCTGGGGGTGACTCTTAGGCCTAATTTCAAGTAGGCTTAGCCTATCCTTTTCAGGAGTAAGTTTCATAGCCCAAGACTGGGGGCTCAGTCTATGGATTTGGTGGCCCCTACTGCTAGCAAAAATATCAGGAATTCACCAAATGAGGAAGTTGAGTATTTCCTCCTTTCTCCCAGTCCCCCAAGTGAACTTTGCAAATACTTCTTTATTCACTGCTCAAATTACTCTGGGCTGTATCAGGGCATCACACTAACCTGGACAAACCAACAAAATCTCACGCCCTATTCAAGATTCCATGTACTTATGGTATTCAACTAAACTAACCATACAAGTTAAAATAGATTATGATCTACCCACAATATAAATTTTGCACCAAATAAAAATCTTTTCCTTTGGTCTCACAAAGAAGTTGAAGTTTTAAAATATGGACAACATCATCCTTTACCCTGTATTCTGATTTACCTTAGTCCTATCCAGATCAGCTTCATTCATATCTCTAATCAAATCTCATCCCATTTTCAACTTTTTAATCAGTTGCTATATTGGGTAATCCTGACTTTCATAGATGTAGAGCTCTAACTCAGGTATCACATAAACACCCACAGTTTCAGGGAATGACCAGGTTATAAACAAACCCCTTAGTATCTCAGAATTTAGAATTAATAGGCACACCTCCTGAATAGACGTGACTGCTGTTAGAACTTATAATCCAGAACCCTTTACAATAGGCCCCAACCTGATAACCCATACTCTTGACTTTAGTTCACCAACTTTGTATGTTATAGTTAGTCCATATGATTGAGGAATGATATTTGTCTTTCTATTCCTGACATTTCATTCAACATACAGTCCTTAAGGTTCATTCACCTAGTTGCATGCCTCACAACTTCATTCCTTCTTGCAGCCACTCAGTCCATTGTATGTATACACCACAATTCCCTGTTCAATTCCTCAGTTGTTGTACCCTTAGGCCACCTCCATTTGAACTCTGCCACAATAAACATCAGTGTGCAAATGTCCATTTGTGCCTCCATACTCAGTCCCTCCAGGTATATACTGAACCAGGGGGGTTCAGAATTATATGCCTATTGTGGTAGTTAGATTCAGTTGTCAACTTGGCCAGGTGAAGGCGCCTAGTTCTGTTGCTGTGGACGTGAGCCAATGATACGTGAACCTCATCTGTTGCTGATTACATCTGCAGTCAGCTAGGAGGCGTGCCTGCTGCAATGAGTGATGTTTGATTTAATTGGCTGGTGCTTAAATGAGAGAGCGCAATGTAGCACAGCCCAAGCAGTTCAGCATACCTCATCTCAGCACTCGCAGCTCAGCCCAGGCCTATGGAGATGCAGAAAGGAATCACCCTGGGGAAAGTTGTTGGAACCCCAGAGGCCTGGAGAGAAGGCCAGCAGAGATCACCCTGTGCTTTCCCATGTAAGAAAGAACCTCAGTTGAAAGTTAGCTGTCTTTCCTCTGAAGAACTAACAAAATAAATCCCCTTTTATTAAAAGTCAATCTTTCTCTGGTGTGTTGCATTCTGGCAGCTAGCAAACTAGAATACCAATACTTCTTAATTAGTGCCCAACACACTCTGGGATGCATCCGGGTAATAAGCTATACAGAATTACAAGCGTCGTTCCCATTCGGGGTTCCATGTATTTGGGTTGTTTAAACAAACTATTCAGACTGGTTGAGTTAGATTGCATGCTACAGAAAATTTAGGGTTTGGACAAAATAAACCTCTCTTTCTTTGGTCTCATCCAATAGGTGAAGTTCTAAAATACAGACACTGTCATCCTTTACCCTGTATTCTGGTTTACCTTAGTCTCACCCAGATTGGCTTCATTCTTATCTCTAATGGAAGCCTGATCTCTTTTTCAGTTTCTCAGTTATTGTATGCAGCAGTGCTGACCCTCAGAACTGCAGGACTCCAGCTCTGCGTCTTAGGTGTCACAGAGGTAGTTCCAGGGAAATACCAGGTTATGCCTATATAGCTCAGCATCTCAGAATCTACAAACAACACCCAAAGTTCAGGAATAAATGGGGCTGCTATAGCGGTTTACAACCCAGGCCCCAACTTTCTTGTAAGTATTTTCTAAAAGAGACCATACACTGTTTGCCCTTTTGTTTCTGGTTTATTTTGCACAACATAATGTCCTCAAGGGTCACTCACCTCGTCGCATGCCTCACAGCTTCATTCCTTTCTGTAGCTGCACAATATTCCATCATATGTCCAACCACAGTTCATCATTCTACGTCTCAGTCAGGGCATCCTTCAGCCACCTCCATCCACTGGGCATCGCGGATAATGTCCAAAGTCAACAATCCATGTCTCACATTATCTACACGTGGTTGTACAGTCATCATCGCTCTCAATTTTAGACAATTTTCATTGATCCAAAGAGAAAAAATAACAGATAAACATATCCTCACCAAAGAGAAACTCGGACGCTCCCCTTAGCTCCTACCTCCCCCTCCCTGCAATTATTTACCCCTAGTATTGCCTTGGCACTGGCGATGTCTTCTGTTAAATATAGACCATAGCATGCAATAGTATTTCCCCCCCTTATATCCCTCTATTATTGACTATTGGCATAAGAGTCATACCTTTGAAGTAGTTCATGCAAGAACTTATTTATATTTCTACTGTTAATAGGTGAGATACATGGCTCTGTACAACCCCTTTCAATCATATTCGCCTTCAATATGGCAATATTACTTATAACCCCTCTAATGAACTATCATCATTTCTATCCATTCCCATATATTTAAGTTCAACCTCATTAGGTAACCGCCACCTATCTCTAGCTTCTGTGTATCTCCAGGTCCTCTATATTCTATATCACAAGATTCTGAGAAATCATACAGTGTCTATCCTTTTGTGTCTGGCTTATTTCACTCAGCATTATGGCCTCAAGGTTTCTCCGTTTTGTCATATGCTTCAAGACCTCATTCCACCTTACTGCTGCGTAATATTCCATCGTGTATGCACCACACTTCGTTTATCCACTCATCTGTTGATGCGCATTTCGATTGTTTCCATCTTTTGGCAACTGTGAATAATGCAGTTATGAACATCGGTGTGCAAATGTCTGTGCTGGGTATATACCGTGTACTTGTAGTGCTATTGCTGGGTCATAGGGCAACTCGATACTAAGTTCCTAAGAAACCATCAAACTGTCTTTTATAGTGGCTTCCCAACAGCAGTTCATAAGTGTTGCTATTTCTCCACATCCTCTCCAATATTTGTAATTTTCTGTTTGTTTAATAACAGTCTTTCTTTTCCTTAAAATTTTAATGTATTATTATTATTTATTTATTTTTATAGGTATATATTATATATTCACATACCATGTAGTCATCCAAAGTGTACAATCAATGGTTCACAACATCATTTAATTGTGCTTTATCATCACAATCGACTTATTTTTCTTTTTTTTGTGAAAAATGGCAAATGTATAAGAAAGCAATACATTTCAAAGCACAGTGCAACAAATACTTGTAGAACAGATTTCGGAGTTTGGTTTGGGTTACGATTCCACAATTTTAGGTTTTTACTTCTAGCTGCTCTAAGATACTGGAGACTAAAAGAAATATCAATCTAATGATTCAGCAATCATACTTCGAGATCAGAAGCTTCACTATTGTTAAGATATCAATTCTCCCCAAGTTTACCTGTAGATTCAATGCAATCCCAATGAAAATCCCAGAAGGATCTTTTTGTAGAAATTCACAAGCTGATTCTAAAGTTTATATGTTAATGCGAAAAACCTAGAATAGTCAAAACATCTTTGAAAAAGTGCAAGTTTGAAAGTCTTAACCTATTTGATTTAAAAACGTATTTTAAAGCTGTAGTAACCGAGAATATAGGGTATTAGCCCCAAGACAGACATAGAGATCAATGGAACAAATTAGGAAGCCCAGAAAGACGCTAATACATAGATGGTCAACTGATTTTCTACAAAGGTAGTAAGGCAATTCAATGGCGGAAAGCATAATCTTTGCAATAAACTGGAACAATGCAAAAAATACAAAATCTCAATCCCTATCCTACAGCTTATAGAATAAGTTGTTTCTTGTTTCTGTTGGTATTCACCGGTGGTAATTCACCTTCGCGTATTTGGTGGTTGTTGATTGTGAGATCAAACAAGTCTTGTAGGCTCAACTCGTGAAAGTTTTCCTCCACGGAGGGTTTGTTTAGAGGTTTGTTTCTGTTTCTGCTATTCGTATGGGTGGCAGAGGGATCACTGGGTTCATTTTAGGACTAATTTAGCAGGTTTAGTTCCAGTGGAAGTCTCAAAATCAACTTTTTATCCCCATTTTTGTTCTAACGTTAACCACACTTGGAAGATATTAAATACTTCAATTTTGCTGTCACTCTGATAAAATTAATGATTTTGTAAACCATTACTTTATATTAATATAGCATTTACATTAATAAAGCAATGTAAATATTTTCAATAAAGTAATTCTAAATAGTTCTTTTGTTGGAGGTTTTTTTTCTTTTTTTTCCTAATAAAAAAGAGCAAAACTAGTTCTAAACTTCCTTGTTTAGGTAGGGGATTTGGGACCAAAAATGATTTTGTAAACC
>PVIY010046465.1:0-18458 GCA_004026745.1 Myrmecophaga tridactyla | reverse complement strand
TATCCCTTCAGCTCCAATTATCCATATCTTACCCTATTTCTATCTCCTGATGGTCTCTGTTACCAATGAAATTCTCCAAGTTTATTCACTAATGTCAGTTCATATCAGTGAGACCATACAGTATTTGTCCTTTTGTTTCTGGCTAATCTCACTCAGCATAATGTCCTTAATGTCCATCCATGTTGTTACATACTTCATAACTGTATTATGTCTTACAGCTGCATAATATTCCATCGTCTGTATATACCACAGTTTGTTTAGCCACCTGTCTGTTGATGGACATTTTGGCTGTTTCCATCTCTTGGTATTTGTAAATAATGCTGCTGTAAACATTGGTGTGCAAATGTCCGTTTGTGTCCTTGCCCTCATGTCCTTTGAGTAGAGACAGCATATAGATGGGTCCTGTTCCCTAACCCATTCTGCCAGTCCATGTCCCCTGATTGGGAAGCTTAATCCATCAACATCAGTGTTCTTACTGCCTGGGCTTTTTGCCTTTTGGCTTTTATATGTCCTTCTAATTTTCCTTCTTTTTACCTTTACTCATGGTCTTCCTTTCTACACTCTTCTCCACACCTCTCTCTTCTGCCTTTGTATCTCTCTCTAGCGCTCCCTTTAGTATTTCTTTATTTCTTTATTTTTTTTTTCACATGGGCAGGCACCGGGAATCGAACCCGGGTCCTCTGGCATTGCAGGCAAGCATTCCTGCCTGCTGAGCCATCGTGGCCTGCCCCCTTTAGTATTTCTTGCAGAGCTGGTCTCTTGGTCACGAATTCTCTCAGTGATTTTTTGTCTGAAAATGTTTTAATTTCTCCCTCATTTTTTGAAGGACAGTTTTGTTGGATATAGAATTCTTGGTTGGCAGTTTTTCTCTTTTAATAATTTAAATATATCATCCCACTGTCTTCTTGCCTCCATGGTTTCTGTTGAGAAATCTACGCATAGTCTTATTGGGCTTCCCTTGTATGTGATTGATTGCTTTTCTCTTGCTGCTTTCAAGTTCTCTTTGACCTCTGACATTCTGATTAGTAACATCTATTTGGATCTGTTCTCTTTGGGGTATGCTGCACTTCTTGGATCTGAAATTTTAAGTCCTTCATAAGAGTTGGGAAATTTTCAGTGATAATTTCCTCCATTAGTTTTTCTCCTCCTTTTCCCATCTCTTCTCCTTCTGGGACATCCACAACACGTATATTCGTGCACTTCATATTGTCCTTCAATTCCCTGAGTCCCTGGTCATATTTTTCCATTTTTTCCCTATATTTTCTTTTTCTTGCCGGATTTCAGATGTTCCATCTTCCAGTTCAGAAATCCTATGTTCTGTCTCTCAAAATCTACCATTGTAGGTTTCCATTGTTTTTTTCATCTCTTCTACCGTGCCTTTCATTCCCATAAATTCCGTGATTTGTTTTTTCAGACTTCTGATTTCTTCTTTTTGTTCATTCCTTGCCTTCTTTATATGCTCCCTCAATTCACTGATTTGGTTTTTGATGAGGTTTTCCATGTCTGTTCGTATATTCTGAATTAAATGTTTCAGCTCCTGTATTTCATTTGAATTGTTAGTTTGTTCCTTTGGGCCATATCTTCAATTTTCCTAGTGTGATTTGTTATTTTTTGCTGGCATCTAGGCATTTAATTACCTTAATTAGTTTATTCTGGAGATTGCTTGCACTTCTTTTACCTAGGGTTTTCTTGCTGGATGAATTTGTTGTCTCTCTGTTCTTTGACATTCAGTTCAGCTTTTTCTGGACCTCTAGCTTAGGTTGTTTAACATAGGAGAATTTTTCAGTTCTTGTTTTCTTGTTTCTTGCCCTACTTGTATGGTGCCTTTCCCCCCAACCCTGAGGAGGGTCTACATAGGTATTATAGACCCCAGCTGGATTTTCCCAAACCAAGCTGGCCTCCCATGAAGAGGAAAGATTCACCTGCGTCGGTTTTCCCTGAGGGTGAGACCCAGCAGGTTGAAAGACTTTCCTGTGAAGTCTCTGGACTCTGTTTTTCTTCTCCTGCCCAGTATGTGGTGCTTGTCTGCCTGCAGGTCCCACCAGCATAAGATGATGCGGTACCTTTAACTTTGGCTGGGGGCGTGGTCGAGACTGAGGAGAGGTTGTAGGCTGGTTTTAATGGCTTCAAATTACCAAGCCCTGGTGTCTGAATTCCTTGAGAGAGGGATTTCACCTGAGTTGGGCTTCACCCTTCCCCTGGGGAAGGCACAGGTTCCAGACAAGCCCTCAAAACGAGTTTGTTTCTGCCTATGCCTGGGGCAATTGCAGCCTGAGGGGCCCTGCTGCTGTCTTAAAAGCAGTCAAGCCTCTGTAGAAACACAGCCACAAAAATCTCTGTTTCCTTCTCTTTTTTTCCTTTTTCCGTCAGCCCTGTCCCGGGGGCAAAAATGAGCAACCTCCGCTTTGACGAGGTTCACCTGAGCTGGGGGCCTATTTTTAGTAGTCAGAATTTGTTAATTAATTCCACAATTGGCGTTTGGTTGGGCTCAGCCCCTGCTGCTGGTAAAGTCTCTTTCCTTTTCCCTCTGGGAAGCAGCCATGGGGGAGGGGCGCTGGCCGCAACAGCTTGGGGAACTCATGGTTCTGGGGGGGCTTGCAGCCGGTTCAGCTGGCCCAGACTGGGGTACGCTGTGTGTCCGGTCACTGACATGGCCCCAGGAGCTGTTCTGTATTGTTTCTGGTTATTTACTAGTTGTTCTGGAGGACGAACTAAAACGCGCACGTTGCTAAGCCGCCATCTTGGCCCGGAACCTCCTCCTATACTGCATTCTTTTTATTCATTCTTCTGTTGATGAACACATTGGTTGCTTACACTGGACACATTTTAAAAGCAGAGAACCCCAGCTTTCATGTCTGCTCCACTTCAGCACATGCATGTGCTTACTCAGAGTCTGCAGCTAGTCCTGCCATTGGGGGAGACCTGGTGAAAAAAGGGCCTGTCCAAGTACAGAGGAAAAGCAGGCTACCTTTTCCAGTAAAATCATCCTTAATTTGCAAATATGAATAGATAACTAAGAATTTAAGGAAAATCATCAATCAGCATGAAATGGAAAGACCAAGATAAAAAATGAACTTTACCCTTGAGAGAAAAGCAAGTAATTTGGAAACATTCCTAAGGCAGAGACAATTGGCAATGGGGAAGAGGTATATCTGGGTTCTGCTGATTGTGTTGTGGTGGGATCCTTTAACATGCATGTCTACCTCTTTCTTTCCTGCTTATTGGTAGTTGAATCTAGAGCTTAATCAGATTCAGGTTCAGTTTTTTTGGCAAGGGTAGTACATTGCAGAGATTTGTTTTTCCGTCAAGAGAAACATCTTGACTGACATATCCTTTTACGATGTTAGGAGCCAGTGATACTCAATGCCTTGGTTCCATTAATCCATTAGGGGTCATATTGATTTAAAATATTAAAAAGAAAAAATTAGTTTAAAAGAAAAAACGTACACTCACCCCACACACATGCATGCACAAGCAGGTATGGTAGGTATAAATTAAAAGAACAAAGACTATACTAACTCTAAAATAATTTCAACCGTTCTTTGTTAATAGCAACTGAGCCAGTTTTGGTACAGTCAGGAAACCGCGTCACGGCTTGCAGAGGAAGCAATTGCAGCTGCTGGAGAAGGGGGCAGGTGAGCTGCAGAATTTTTGTCTGTCTTCTAATCTCAAGGAATATTTTAAATATCCTTCCTAGATGAGAGATAGTTCGTAAGATGTCTGCACCATAATTTGAAAAAAAATGTAGCTTATGGTTTGCCTCATGAAGAATTCAGAACTGCTTCCATTTACACACTCAGGGACACACTCAAAAATTCAGGGATGCACTCGGAAATTCACTTATTGTAAGATTACTTACCTGTTTCTTTAACATTTTCTCACCTGTTCCTTAGCTTTATATCTCTTGTGGGTTTTTTTAATATTTGTCCTTTTTGAAGTTTTGAGAATATAGAATTTTCTTTTTTGTTAATTTGGTTTGTGTTTTTAGCAAAAGTTTGCATGCAGATAGAGTCCACTGGTTCTTGTTCTAGTTTGCTAGCTGTTGGAATGTAATATACCAGAATTGGAGTGGCTTTTAAAAAGGGGAGTTTAATAAGTTACAAATTTCTTCTCTAAATCAATTGTTTTTGAGGCATAATTCTTAGAACATCCCTTTCTTTGCTTTTCATCCCTGTAACTCTCTCCTCTTGATTTAATGGCAGACTGTTAGAACTATACCCTAAGGCTCTTAGTATTCTAAGTTCTTTTATACAATTAAAAAGATTTACCAGATGATTCACTCTGATTCTTGCCCCAAGGAAATTTATTTGGTTGAAAGTTTTTATTGGACATTTTCCCCATTTATTCCTCAAAGGCTTTTTCAATTTTTTTACTTTTAGAAGATAGAAATTGTTGGGGTTTTTTTTCCGTACACCTTTCTGGGCTCTGAATTTCTGGTTTCTCTTCAATCCCTTTCATTTTTGTTTGCAAATCTAGCAACTCTCTCCTAAACTCATTTCTTGCTTGCATTATCCTGCCAATTGCACACAATCATATCCAACACACACAACTAACATTCTGTTTTCCAGTCTCTTCCTCTACAGATACAAGATTTGACTCTCAAATTACCACAGGCAATAGTTTCACCAAATGTCTCACCATTGTATAACACAGATCATCATTTATTCAGCCTGCAATCTCAGTAACATCATAGCCTGTCACCTGATCACTGTCTGCCATATATTTCAGCCATTTGGTATGGTAGTTCTTCACTTCTAGGCACCAATTTCTGTACATCAAGTATATTATATTAATGCAGGATATTTCATTAGATTAACTTTTTTGAAATGATGAAAAACATCTTGAAAGTTGGATTTATAAAGCTAAAAATGTAGTTGACGCCAGCAATATCCCTAACAATTTCATATCGTTACATTTTCAGTAACATGCTCTCTTTCCATAACTAGATTTTTTTTTTGTATGCTGTATGGCCAGGGTCACATTTTATTCTTGTTCCATGTGAGTATCCCTTTATTGCAGCACCATTTATTGCAGCTCCCCACTCCCCAAATTACTTGCTTTTCTCTCAAGGGTAAAGTTCATTTTTTATCTTGGTCTTTCCATTTCATGCTGATTGATGATTTTCCTTAAATTCTTAGTTATCTATTCATATTTGCAAATTAAGGATGATTTTACTGGAAAAGGTAGCCTGCTTTTCCTCTGTACTTGGACAGGCCCTTTGAATTTTTGTTTGTTTGGGTTTTTTGTTTGCTTGTTTGTTTTTTGGGCGAAGTGCATGTGCTGGAAATCAAACCCGGGTCTTCCACATGGCAGGCAAGAATTCTACCACTGAACTACCCTTACACCCCCCCATAATTAGATTTTTTAATTAGTTACATTCATAATGTTAAGCTGTCATCACCACCATCCATTAGCAGAACTCCAAACACAAATTCAGTATCTATTAAATAATAACTCCCCACCGTAATTCGATGTTAAGCTGAACTAAGGTAGAGACTGTGCCTACCTGTTAATTGTAGCACCAACAGACATGTAATAAAACTTCAACTCCAAACATACGATAGGGCATTAAAAAACCTTGCTGAATTTGGTGTTTGAGCAATTGTAGTATTTAACTACATATGAAGCTCTGTGTAACCCAGTCCTATAACCAACAAGTCTTCTAGGTCTCTTTCCAAAGGCTGTTGGAGTTGTGGGTAGAATGTTCTAGAGGTCAGTGAATGAAAGCTCCACTTACATTATTGAATTTTCAAACTGGCAACAGCTTGAGTTATGGGAGGCATGGGGTCATTCAGGGAAGGGTTTCCACATAGTCAATCAGGTTTTCATTACTGTGTCCCCACTATTGCTACATTATTTATAATAGAAGAGGTGCTCAAGAAATGTTAGATGAAATAATGATCTGGGTCTGTTGATTCAATTAAAATTTATGATGACCAGTTACTAGTTTGTCACCTTGATAGTTTAGTTATTTTTTCTCTGAGGAGGGAAAACTATGTGACCATTGATTGTAAAGGTCAGTGTTGCTTTCTTCTTAGATAAAGAAAGATTCTCTCCTACAATCCAGTAAATTCCCTTATATGGAATCAGGTACTTTTAGTTCAAAGTGAATTTACCTGTTTCTTCTTTCAAGAGAGCTAGTGTATTCTTCTTTGTATTGAGGTATGGTTCCGTTCAAGAAAGGGGGCTACTCAACCCACTCAATGTGCAGTTAAGGGTCTGTTGCATATTTTGAATGATACAAGCAAACCTGAAAACATCCTTGATTTCATGGAGCCAGTTTACTGTGTACATGGAAGAACATATTTGATGAAGCTTCAAAATTTTTCTAAGATGAAGTGTAAAAAAATAGGGCTTCAGTCGCTGAGAGATTTCAAATAGAGTGGAGAGGTCATTCTGGAGGTTATACTTATGCAAGCTGTAGCCAGATATTATAAACTGCCATGGTATGCTAAGCCTCAACCAACAGTATTCCTGAAAACCCTGAAGAAAACCCAGGGCTCTATCTAAGACTCTATAAAAGTTTTACTTATTAAGTTTTTTTTCAGAAACTTAAAACCTCCAGATTGTTCCTATGCCAGAGAAGCCCTGAAACATAGAGGTACCAGTCTTTCCCAGAACAATAACCAGTTGCATTCCTCTACCCCATAATGTCGACATCCTGTTTCAAGGTGAAGAAGTTAGAATGGTCATTGCCCAAATATCTCTGAAGATTGAGAGGATGGTCAAATGAGAGGGAGAAATTGTAACAGGGAAGTTAGAATTTAACAAAGGATTATGACTACTGACTCATTATGTAGATCTTTTTAGTTTCTAGTGTATTGGAACAGCCAAAAGGAAATACCTGAAATTGTGGAACCGTAACCCATGCCATACTTTGAATTTTGAAGTTTATCACTTTTCTGTATATATGTTATATTTCACAATAGAAATGTTTAAAAAAATAACTTACAAGTTTACAGTTCTAAGGCCATGAAAATGTCCCAATTAAAGCAAGCCTATAGAAATGTCCAAATTAAGGCACAAAGAAGAGATTACCTTCACTCAAGAAAGGCCAATGAAGTTCATGGTTTCTCTCTCGATTGAAAAGGCACATGGCAAACATGGCTACTTCTGCTAGCTTTGTTTCCAGGCTTCTTGTTTCATGAAGCTCCCCCAGGGACATTTTCCTTCTTCATCTCCAAAGACCTCTGGCTGCATGGACTCTCATGGTTCTTGTCACCTTGTCATGGCTCTGCTCTCTTGGAATCTCACACCTTTTCCAAAATGCTTCTTTTTTTAAAGGATTCCAGTAAACTAATCAAGACTCACTTGGAATAGGTGGAGTCACTTCTCCCTCTAATCCAAGGTTTATACCCACAATTGGGCAAGCTAATATCTGTGGAGATAATCTAATCAAGAGATTCCAGATTTTCTCTGTATCCCCAGATTTTCATATGTCTTTGTGTTGAGCTTTCATCTTTTGTATGGCGCATTTAGGGAGCACTTTCATCTCACAACTCATACCCTCTGGTTTAGAAAAGTTATCTTAAATTATTTCTTTCATTTCCTCTGCAGTGTTTTCTCTGGAACTCTTATTATTTAAATTTTAGACCTGGTCTTCTAATTTTCTTTCTCTTCTTTTTTACCCTACTTTTTCACATGGGCAGGCACCAGGAATCGAACCCGGGTCCTCTGGCATTGCAGGCAAGCATTCCTGCCTGCTGAGCCACCGTGGCCCTTTTTTACCCTACTTTTTAGGATAATTCCTCTTAATTTTTCCTCTCCCTACATGGCCTGTTTATTCCAGTGTACTTTTTTTCTGTTTGTGTATTTTGATATCTAACATTAGACGCTTTCCTTAATGTCTGTTGGTCCTTGGCTATCACCTATAACTTCCCAAGTTGGAAGCTTTGACACATGAGTATACCTTGCCTATTTTGATCTGTACTGTTGGGGATTTTGATGAGCTATTTCCTGGGGAATCCCCACTGTTAGTGTCTGTAGATCTTTTTTCTGAGGATTCTGTTCCTTTCTGCCTGGAGTTCTGTTACCTGTCAAAGGCTGTGATTCATTTGCCCTTTGCACTCAATAACGAATTCCTGAAATACTAGGTTTTCAAAAAGAGAGTTTATTACTAGGTGCGTAGTAGTAGAGCAGATGGCCTAGCACCCAAAATCTGTCTCCCTGAACTGCAGTAATTTGGATAGTTTTACTAGAGAAAAGATGGGCAGGGTTTAGGATAATAAGCACAGTGGCCCCAGATGATATAATTGGAGGTGATTGATTATTGAGCATGCACAGATTGATTACATGCTTAGTCACAGAATTTTTAAAAGAAAATGGCAGAATGAGGTATAGGTGACTTGTAGGTTAAAGTCTAAGCTACTGTGCATGTCAGGCAGGCCCACTTTGGTTAGATCCAGTCTCAATTTTCAAGATAACTTTAGATTTGGGGTGGGTTGGTTGTGCGCTGTCCCAAGACCCTTCATTAATAAACATTAGGGGCTGTCTTTGGCTACTACAAAGACTCTAAAGTTGAAAAACTGGATAACTGGGCACAAATGAAGGTTAGTTACAAGGTTTTTACAATCACAGTGGGCAGAGGGGAAGGGCTATACAATCATTATCAGAGATCAGGGCAGCTGGATTACAATTTAGAGACTTCAGGAATTTCTCTCTTCTACTTCAGTATACCAGAAAGCAAAAAGGAATATCTACATATTGATTCAGTAATCAAAATCATCCCTTAAATTCTGATTTTTCGGTTACAGTTCTGCATCTAGTTTACACCGTCCTGGGAGGCACATCACTAAAAGAGGACTGGTGGTCTCAACATCCAGTGGGTTAAACTTAATCACCATAAGTTCCACATGGTACATCATTGCCAGCTGGGCCGCACTTTGGATATTCTCCAATCTGGAGAATAATTCTCCAGTTTGGGAGGGTAGGCTCCTGGAGATTTGGAATAGGGTAGAGAATCCTGGGTGGGAGAGGGACAACTGAGAATGCCATAAGGTTTTCCTACCGTTTTTAAGTTTCCTTGATTTTGATTCAGCATTTGCCCTATGACTTCAGCATTTTAACTGTGTTCCGTAATTCTAAGGAAGGCAGTGTTCCCAGTTTTTCCTTGTTCAAAAATTCTGTGGGGAATAGGCCCAGAGTGTCTCACTTGTTGATGTCACCTGTTTTCTTTGTGACAGTGTTTTTACATTTGCTTTCTTTTTTTTCCATTAACAAGACAGACTTAGAAACAGATTTTTTACTTTTTTCTGAAAAGCAACTTCAGTATTTTCAGGAGCTAAGTACTAATTTTAAAGATGACTAATAATAGGTAGCGTTTATTGAGTACTTCAGTGTACTATGTAATAAGTGCTTTACAAATGTTATTTCCTTTCATCCTGAAATGTTTGTGAAGTGACTTCTATTGTACTCTCCATTTCAAAGATAAAGACACTGAGGCCAAAGAGATTGAGTAATTTACCAAAGGTCACTCAGCTGATAAGTGACAGAACTGGGATTTTAACCCAGATCCCCTGATGCTGTTGCTACATAACTATACAGTTGTCACTGGATTTACAGTTTTCTCTGCTCCCTTTCTTTACTCTCAGACCGCTTTCCTTCTGCCTGAAGTTCTGCTGTTAAACTCCCAGCTTTTATTTGTCTGAAAATATCTTTATTTCATCCTCTTTCTTGGAAGGTATTTTCAACAGGCATGTAATTTTTGATTGCTGGTTGCTATCTGTTAGCAAACTGAAGCTATTATTCCACTGTCTTCTCCCTCTCCACTTCCCTGCTACACTCCAGAGTTCTGGCGACAAGAGTAGCTGGGGGATGGCTGGTGGCAGGAGGAGCTTCAGGGGAAGCCATAGCCCTGCCATCCACAGCTGGAACATGTCTGC
The DNA here is from genome assembly GCA_004026745.1 of Myrmecophaga tridactyla. Lineage (NCBI taxonomy): Eukaryota > Metazoa > Chordata > Mammalia > Pilosa > Myrmecophagidae > Myrmecophaga > Myrmecophaga tridactyla. Next base: position 8,577 of record PVIY010046465.1, on the reverse strand, counting down.
CCACAGAAGCATTGCTCTGTGAAGTCATCAGCTTTTGTTAGACATTCCCATGGATTGGAGCTCGGGAGCCCAGCCTGGCATGGGTACCCTCATCCAGGACGTATAACATTATCTCTATGAAGAAATGCATCTCACATTTTTAAAGCTGAGTTTGATTTTTTAATTAAATACTTTTCTTGAATGACAATATATGTACATGATAAAAATTCAAAGGTTACAAAGAGAATTGAGAAAAAAATTAGTCTTTCACCGTGCCTTCCCATGAGGTATCTTCCAAAGAGGTATCTTCAATATATAAGCATATATATTGTTTTTTCAGTTTCACCTTTCTTTAAAAAAAAAATGTGTGGTAACATATAATAACATAAAGTTTGCCACTGTACTTATTTTTTCAGTGTACAATTTAATGGCATGTTATATTTACAATGTTGCTTTACCACCATCCATTACCAAAACTTTTTTATCACCTCAAATAGAAACTTAATGCACCCATTAAACAGTGAATCTCCATTTCCCCCCTCTACCTGCCAGCCCATGGTAACCTCTGATCCACTTTCTGTCTCTATGAATTTGCTTATTCTAGGTGTTTCAAATAATTGAAATCATGTAATAGTCCTTTTGTGTCTGGCTATAAGAATTTATTTTTATACACATGAAAGCATATTAGATACTGTTTGTTCCTTATCTTTTCACTTAACAATATATCTTGGAGATCATTCCATATTAACATTCAGATGGCTGCTTCCTTCAGTCTTTTTAAAATGGCTATATAGTTTTCCATTTTAATAGATGTACCACACGTAACTGTATAATTCAGTATTTAGGTTGCTTCTGACTTTTACTCGCTAATTTTTAAAGTCAGCTTTTGGAACACTACCCATTCATAAACTTGGAAATGCCTGTAATGAAGTAGATTCTTTAATTTACGTATATAACAAAGAAGCAGAAATTCAAAGTGGCTGGTCTGTAATGGGGTACCTGTAAATAAAGGCCTACTTTTAGTGTATCTTTTCAGAAACATGGAATTATTTACAGACTTACCTGGGGGGTTTTCTTTCAAAATCATGAATATTACAAAGTGAATTCAAAATATTTAGTTTGGGACTACAGGTATTTGAAGTAAATACTTAAGGACCAATATGAAAATAATAGGTACATTTGGGCTTAGGGCTATCTCCATCAAACTTTTGTCATAATGTGTTTCTTATGTTTTACGTTACTTACTATAAAAAGTGCATTTACACTTTCCTGCCTCAAAATTATGAGTTATAAATTTTTAAATAGCAAATTATTTTAAAACAAGGCAGTATAAAGATTTTTCTCAAAATAACTGCTATTTCATTAGCTTCCGCTATTTTTTCCATTTCAGAAAAGGAAAGCATAAATCTGAACACAAGGATCCATATTTTTTCCTGAAGTCACTGTTATTTAACACCACCAGTTATCCAGAAAAGTCTGTGACAAATGTGTCCCTTTTGCATTCTAGAATAGCATGTGTGAGCGCCCCCAGTGTCTACCAGAAACTGAGACAGTCACATCGAGAAGACTTTTCCGCATATGTCTTTGAGTATGACAAAAGATTTGCCATCTATGGAGAGGAGTTCATCTTCTATGATTACAATAATCCATTAGATTTACCTGAAAAAATTGCTGCACATAGTTTTGACATTGTGATAGCAGATCCTCCATATCTTTCTGAGGAATGTCTCAGGAAAACATCAGAAACCATCAAATATCTGACTCAAGGCAAGATTCTGCTGTGCACAGGTAGGTGCTGATCTCCCATTCCATAAAAGCTGATGATTTGTAAGAGATCTTAGAATGCAGTTCCTGAATCCATCACTAACTGTGTGACTTGAAAGAAATTATTTAACCTCTCTGTGCCTCATTTTCCTTATCTCTAAATTGAGACTAGTAATTCTACCAACTTTACAAGATTGTTGAGAATTAAATGAAACAATACACCAAAAATGCTTAACATGGAATCTGGCACAAAACAAGTGCTTGGAAAATCTTAGCCATTACTTTTACTCATCATCAGTAGTAGAAATATTTGATCCAGTTTCTATGCTTGTTAAAAGAGAATTTAGGAATCTATAGAGTTAAAGTGAATTGCCTAAGGTTATCTAATTAGAAATCAGATTAAGCTTATTAAAGTAGAAGAATTTTCTTCCTGGCAAGATTGATAAATTTTCTTAAGATGGGTATAATAAAATTTGAGTGAGTAACAAAAATGTTAACAAAAAGGAACTGTGGTTTTTGTGTGTTTTTTTTTTTTCTTTTTTACTTCGAGGCATCCCAAGTACCCAGGTTCTTCTGTGATATTCCTCAATTCCTCAGCACCCAGCCTCTCACAGCCACTGCTTCCTCCCCTGAGAACCCTGCTTCACACTCACATGTGTCTTCTGGAGAGGCCAGAGACACAGTGCCTTGAATTGCAAGGAGTCAGTGGTTCTCTGGTGTTGTGGGTTATTTATGTAATCAAGAATGCCACTCTTTGTTTGCATAAATATACTTTATTTAATGTTTTTAAAGTCAACCACTGCTTACTAGCCATTTGTGCTCTATCTCATGGAGAATACGTTTTCATTTTTAAAGGATAGGTTAAAAAATATAAGAAAATAGGCCAAAGAAATGAATTACTAATTCTGATAAATGTAATACAAGAAACCAAAAAAGGTGTGTATGAGGGGTAGCACAGAGAATTAAGAGGGGAGTGCTTCAGATCAGGTATTGAGGGTGGTCTCTAAGGAGGTGGCTTTTGAGCTGAGTCCTCAGGGGGAAATTCAAACACCAGGTGAGGTAAAGGAAAATCAGCAGGGATGAGCCTGGTGGGCAGAAGTGTGAGAGGCAGGCTGGCTCTACAGAGCATGGGAGGGAGCATGGGTTTTCCTTCACAGTTTTCAGTCCCAAGGTGTATGATCCAGTTTCTCTATGATCACTTTTACTTAGTGCTGATGTGGATTTCTGGGGGACAGTCAGTGAGGACAGCCAGCAGGCTCCTGCAGTGGTCCAGGGAAAGAGGACCATGGTTGGACAAAGCGTGCCGCAGTAGGAAGGAGGGAAGTGATGGGATGGGTTCCAGACCCCTTCTGGAGAGAAAGTTGAAAGAGTTGGTTCTGGTCTGAATGTGGGGGTGAAGAAAGGGTAGAATAAAGAAGTCTCCTACTTCCTGGCCACATACCCATGGGACTGATGAAGCCATTTGCTACTACAAGGGACAGGCCTGAAGTAGAAACAAGGGTTCTCCCTTGGACAAGTCAGGCCTAAGGTGCTTTGAAGCATCTGAGTTGAATTTTTCCACTAGGCAGAGGCCCTGCAAGAGGGACAGTGGAGAGACTGGGTTGGAGAGAGGACTATGGATGTTGGCAGGAAGGTTATGGTATGTTCAGAGGAATCTGAAAGATTCAATATTGCTGAAAAGGCATTCTTTTTTTAAAATCAGGAGGCACAACCACATAGCATAGTCCAAGAAAATTTTGTAAATGTCAATGAGGAAGTTACACAGTTTCAAAACATATTCTCATGTTGAAATGATTAAAAGTGTGGGATCATAGGATCGGAATAAAAAATGAGTTCGGTAAATCATTCATAACTTTATTTGAAATTATTCCATGATAGCATGGACATGAAAAGTAGGTCTTGATTCAAAGTTGAAAAACTCTAGTTTTTAGTAATTATTTTTGCTTTTTACTTGTGGAATATAAATCTATTTCTAAATTTCTAAGCATCTTAGCTCTGCAAAGGTAGAAAAAGTATTATAGTGTGAAGTAGAAAATAGATATAACTAGGTAATTTGCAAAAATGTTGAGATGGTAAAAAGCACTATAGAGAACTGATCTCTATCCCCTTATTTGTTGGGTAGCATTATCAACTCAGTGTCTCAAGAATGTTAGTCTAGAATCCCCTCCATGCACATGATGGGCACTGATCTCACAACTGGCATTTCTCATCTTTGGATTCTTTTGATCTGTCCTCTTCAGGTGCCATCATGGAGGAAGAGGCAGTAAAACTCCTTGGAGTGAGGATGTGCAAGTTTATTCCCACACACACACGGAATTTAGCAAATGAGTTTCGCTGTTATGTGAATTATGATTCTGGGCTTGACCATTAAAATTCGCTATAGATAGTGATATACAATGACGGACACTGTGGAACAGTTCCCTTCTTTTATTTCTATAGTAGATTAAAAAGTTCTAAATACACATCCCCACCCCCAACCCCACCCCCACCATCCTATCCCTGGCCTAATTTTCAAAATAAAGAATACAGCATTGCATTGCTTCTTTATTGAGGTTACCTGTTGAACTCAGGGCTCTTTTGTGAACTTCAGTCCATGGAATTATAGTTGGAAGAACCTTAGAATTTAATCCATTCTCCTCACTTTACATGTATAAAAAACAGAAGTGCAAACAGCTTAGTGAAGCCAAGACCTCCTGAATTAGGCCAGGGCCATGCATTCTCTTGAAACAGCTTATTCTGATTGTGCTCTGGGGACTCCAGATGCTTTCCACTAGCTCTGTGGTGCATCAGAGGACTGACTGTGAGGGGCTCTGGTTCTGCTCAGGCTCCAGCCTTTGAGAAGACAGGACTTTGTCTCCATGAAATAAGTCGATAATCCTGGGAACAAGTATCCGAGTGCCTCCTGGAGTTTTCCTCTTCTTCCCAGTTCTGAGTAATGACAGAATTGGAGCCTCAGCTCAACCTTCATGTCCATGGAAGGCAGATCTCTAGCTGGCTGAGAAAATGAAAATACCAACTGTAACCATTTTTAAAAAAGAACTGGGGAGCATGATAGACTCTATTATTGTTTCAAAACATATTCATCATACATCTATACTATGAAATACCACTCATCAGTTAAAAGATGGATCTCAAGGACATTTTGCTGAGTGAAAAAGCAATCCTGAAAATTCACATATAGTGTGATTCCATTTATGCAACATTCTTAAAATGATAAAACTGTAGATTATCTCTTTATCAGAACAAATTAATGGAAGCTAGGGCAAGATGGCAGCATAGTGAGGTGGTGGAATTTAGTTTGTTCTCCAGAGCAGCTAGTAAATAGCCAGGAACTATATGGAACAATTGTTGGGAGGATATCAGTGACTGGGCACACATCATACACCAGTCTGGAAAGGTGGAACGGCTGAGATCCCACACAGAACTCTAAGTCTCCCAAGCCGTGGAGGCCAGCACTCCTTCCCAACAGGCACAGGAGGCTAGTTCCCCGAGGGGAAAGGAAAACAGACTTTACTAGTAGCAAGGAAATTAGCTCAACCAAGCTCCAACTGCAGAATTAACAAATTCAGACTGCTGAAAACAGACCTCGAGCACATATAAACCTGGAGTAAGCACTAAAGGAACCAGGCAGGGAGGGAGTGGGGCTCATTGGAAAAAAATAAACAAAAAACAGGCTTTTTGAGTTGGACAGGATAAAATACTGGAGCAGGATTGGATCCCAAATAAAGGTGGCACATAAAGCCTGGTGAAACACAGAGCTGTATACCAACTCCAGCTCTTGATTGGGAAACCTGGGGATCTGGAGTCCAGCTCTGGAAAGGTTTTCTCTCTGTGTCTCTCTCTTTTTTATGCCTTAACAGCTTATTAAATAGAACTGCAAGCACTCTCAGGCTTCAGGACTGCCCCAAGTAAGGGTGGAATTAAGGCATGTCCAAGAGGCAAAGTAAATAGGTGAATGACGACAATACCCTAAAGGGTGTATCCTCACCAAGAAAAGGAGGGCAGGGCCCAGCTCAAGTGGCAGCTCTCCTTCAGGGAATTCAGGACTCGGGGGCTGGAAAACAGAAGCAACCTGAACCCACCTTCTACTCAGCCTCTGTATCAACTGCACCACTGGCAGGGAGAGGTTGCTGAAATTACAGGCAATGCATCACTTTACTACTGGCAGATAAGTGGCATATGCTGGGGAGGATAGGGAAAGCAGAATCCACAGGCTTCATAAGAAAGTCTGACAACCTACTGGGTCTCACCCTCATGGCAACTTGATACTGGCTACTCTTTCCTCCTAAGATATGGGCCTATCTGGTCTGGGAAGACCTGACTGGTGTCGATCATATCTGAGGAGACCCTCCCTCAAAGAAAGGTTCCGTATAGGCAAGGCAAGAACCAGAAAAACAAGAGCTGAAAAATTCTGATCAGTTAAGAAGAACCTATACTAGAGGTCTAGAATAAGTTTAATTGAATGCCAAAGAACAGATAGAGAACAAAGCCAGCCAATAAGAAACTCCTGGTATAAGACTGAAAATGAACTCCAGAATAAACTAGTTAAGGAAATCAGGTGTCTAGACACCAGCAAAAAATAATGAGTCAAACTAGGAAAATCAAAGATATGGCCCAGTCACAGGAACAAATAAGCATTTCAAATAAGATACAGGAATTGGAACAACTAATTAAGGATGTTTGAACAGACATGCAAAATTACATCAAAAATCAAATCACTGAGTTGAGGAAAGATATGGAAAAAGAGATGAAGGATATAAAGAAGACCATGGGTGACATAAAAAAACAACAACTTGGAAGTCTGAAAAAAGTAAGCGTAAAACTTATGGGAATGAAAGGCACAATAGAAGAGATGAAAAAAAAAAACAATGGAGACCTACAACAGCAGAAGAAAGGATTAGTGAACTAGAGGACTGGACATTTAAAACCTTATATGCAAAAGAAAAGACAGGGAAAAGAATGGAAAAATATGAGCAGGGTGTCAGGGAACTGAATGACAACATAAAGTGCACAAATAATGATATTATGGGTGTCCCAGAAGGATAAGAGAAAGGAAAGGGCGTAGAAAGATGAATGGAGGAAATAATCACTGAAAATTTCCCATCTCTTAGGAAAGACAAAATTACAGATTTAAGAATTGCAGTGTACCTCAAACAGAATAGATCTAACTACATCTACTTCAAGACACTTAGTAATCAGACTGTCATATGTCAAAGGCAAAGGGAGAATTTTGAAAGCAGCAAGAGAAAAGGAATCCATCACATACAAGGGAAGCCCAATAAAACTATGGGTGGATTTCTCAGCAGAAATCATGGAGCTGAGAAGACAGTGGTATGATATATTTAATATTCTAAAAGAAACAACCAACAAGAATTCTATATGCACCAAAACTATCCTTGAAAAATGAGGGAGAAATTAAAACATTTTAAGGCAAAAAATCACTGAGAGAATTTCTGACCAAGAGACCAGCTCTGTGAGAAATACTAAAGGGAGCACTAGAGACAGATATGAAAAGACAGGAGAGGTGTGAAGAAGAGTGTAGAAAGGAAGACTATCAGTAAAGGTAAAAAGAAGAAAACTTAGTTATGACATTTAAAATTCAGAAGGCAAAATGGTAGAGGAAAGTACTGCCTGTACAGGAATAACACTAAATGTTAATGGATTAAACTCCCCAATCAAAACACATAGACTGGAAGAATGGATTAAAAAACAGGAGCCATCTATATGCTGTCTACGGGAAACACATCTTAGACCCAAGGATAAACATAGGTTGAAAATGAAAGGTTGGGAAAAGATATTTCATGCAAATAATCAGAAAAAAGCAGGAGTAGCTATACTAATATTCAACAAATTAAACTTCAAATGTAAAAAAAGTTAAAAGAGAAAAAGAAGGACACTATGTATTAATAAAAGGAACAATTCAACAAGAAAGCATAACAATCATAAATATTTATGCACTGAGCCAGAATGCTCCAAAATACCTGAGGCAAACACTGAAAACATCTACCATAGTAGTTGGAGACTTTGATTCCCCACTCTCATCAATGGACAGAACATCTAGACAGAGGATCAATAAAGAAACAGAGAAGTTGAACAGTGCAATAAATGAGCTAGACTTAACAGACATTTATAGAACATTACACCCTACAACAGCAGGATACACCTTTTTCTCAAGTGCTCATGGATCATTCTCAAGGATAGACTATATGCTGGGTCACAAAGCAAGTCTCAATACATTTAAAAACATTGAAATCATACAAAACACTTACTCAGATCATAAATGATGGAAGTTGGAAATCAATAATACGGAGAGTGCCAGAAAATTCACAAATATATGGAGGCTCAACAACACACTCCTAAACAACCAGTGGGTCAAGGAAGAAATTACAAGAGAAATCAGTAAATATCTCGAGGCAAATGAAAATGAAAACACAACATATCAAAACTTATGGGATGCAGCAAAGGCAGTGCTAAGAGGGAAATTTATTGCCCTAAATGCCTATATCAAAAAAGAAGAAAGAGCAAAAATCAAGGAATTAACTGTCCACTTGGAAGAACTAGAGAAAGAAGAGAAAACTAACACCAAAGCAAGCAAAAGGAAAGAAATAATGAAGATTAGAACAGAAATAAATGAAATTGAGAACATAAAAATAATAGAGGGCGGGCCATGGAGACTCAGTGGCAAGTTCTCGCCTGCCATGCCAGAGACCTGGTGCCTGCCCATGTTTGAAAAAAAAAAAAAAAAAGATCGAGAAAATCACCAAAACCAGAAATTGGTTTGATGAGAAAATCAGTAAGATTGATGGACCCTTAGCGAGTTTGACAAAAAGAGGA